>JAUTXW010002357.1:0-42500 GCA_030620095.1 Kuschelorhynchus macadamiae | reverse complement strand
ATTTATTATTCTTTATTTTTCAATTCGGTTATTATTCATTCAGATTAAATTTCATCATCAAAGTATAAGAGATTTTAGGTTGACTTTTTCAAGTAAGGACAGGAACATAACTAATCAGTTACATTCTACGTATGATACAAAACACAATAACTAAAATAAAGTCAGAAAAAAACAAATTTCCCTGATACCTGTTAATTAAAATAATACTCGAGTAAATTCACTTGTTTTAAAACGTTTTTATTAGTTTCATTTGATTTTCACCCACTTTATAACGCCAGATTACAATCGAAGACCATGCAATGATTTGATAAGTTTTTCCCATTATCCTGAACAGAATCGTCCGGATAAAAAAAAATTATCTCGGAGAGGGACCCTGGGAAATGGTTACCATATAAAAGGAAGAGGCGCGCAAATTACCCATTTTCGGCACGGGGAGGTGGCGAAGAAGAATAAATTATAGTTTGACAAAACTAAAAAACACGCTCTAATAGTAAACGGAACTAAAAAGAAAAAAAATTATAGTTTAGAAAACTAAAAAACACGCTTAATAGTAAATTGAACAAAAAAGAAAAAAATAACTTTTGTAAAAAAGTATAGAGTGCCTTTATGCCTATATATTCGTACTGACTTTACTTCGGTTTTTTTTTTAGTTCAGTTTACTATTAAAGCGTGTTTTTCAGTTTTTTAAAATATAATTTATTAGAATTCCTCCACAAATGAAGATATTGATATTTTATGAAGTTTGAAAACAAAAATCTGTAACATGATTTCAGCAAAAAAAAATTGTTAGCTAATCACATACTCATAAATCAAGTTTCCGTGTTGGTCTTATTTCTAACTTCGTGGAAGGACATCAATCTTTCAAAACAGACTACATGAACATAGTGAAAAGTTAATTATAATTTTGATTGTTTCTTCAAGCACCTTATTTTCTTTTCTTTTTAGATTTATCTATTCGATAAACCTCTTTACAAATAAAGCGCATTCTACTGACAAGGTACAACTCAATAATCGTAGTTCTAAATTTTTTTCGTGTTGATCACACCCAACAAAAGGAATAGGTATTTCTTTTAATTTGTCCAAAATATCAAAATGTGTACCTTGATATACGTGGTTTGCTGACAAAATATCTAATACAGTAGACTTCATTCATTACTGATTATAGACTCTTTGACTAACATTCCCAGTAACTTACATTTTTTATAATTTATTAAGTTTCATTACTCGTTTTGGATGTTCTTCTACTTGTCATAAAAGTTTGTAATAGATACACCATTAATATATTGGACTGACTCGGCAAGCCGGGGTCTTCTACCCTTAAGGACCTCACTGCCACTTTTGTGCATACTATATATTATTATTAGACCTACTGCCAACAACTCCCAATTAATATTTTGACTACCTAGTTTTGTCCGGGACCTCGGACATAATATGAAAATATGACTTTTCTCATTCAATAAAATTTGTTTCAGTTTTCTAATCCTGTCACTTTTATTCATAGAGTTGTTATTTCTAGACACATTGGTAATTAATTTAATTGATTTTTTCCTACTTTATTAAAATTAATTTGAATTTTCTACTCTGTCCCAAACCCGCTGCTACATTAATTCATAATATATATTATTTCCAGACATCGGGGCTCGCTATAAATATTTTGGCTTGCACTACCATCCGAGGGAGTCTACTTGGTGTAAAATATGCTTTTTTTTCTTATTTATTAAAATCTATTTAAATTATATACTATTTAGAGATTCGCTGCACTTTTTATTTATACTTAATATTATTTATAGATATGTTGGTAAAAGCATCCTATAAATAGTTTGGCTTGCATTGCCGTCCATGGTGTCTCTACAAGGGATAGAATTTAATTATTTATTTTTTCTTCATTTATTAAAAATTTCTTTGTCTTCTACACCTTCAGGGGTTAGATTTTATCATACTAGATGCTATTTCTAGACATTTTCAGCAATTAATATTTTACACAAGTCATAAATGTCTTTATTACAAGGATAATTTATTTTGTAAAAACACTACTAGAAGTCGAAACTCCGAGTTAGAAGTCAGAATTCCGAGATAGAAGTCGGAATTTGAGGTAGAAGTCGGAATTCCGGAGTCAGAAGTCGGAATTCCGACTTAGAAGTCGGAATTTGTTACAAAAATAAAAATAAAAAAAATGTGGCCCTTCTACGCTTTCGTACAATACCATTCAAAATTCATCCAATACCCCGCATTCACAGAAATTTGCAGCCTTCAACTCCAATTCAACTTCTATAGATTATTTAAATTACCACTCTCAAGAGAAGCCTTTCATAAAGAATTTACCACTATAAAACAAATATTATAAATTTCTCAACGCGTATAAGCTTTCCTACAATATTATTCAATTAAAATCTACAGACAGGAAATATAGTAGTTTGTTTGTTTGGTAACATCTCTTTGTAAATTTATTAAAATTTTTTAAAATTCCTATTGCCTTTAAAACTATCAATAATCTCAAAAAACATTTAGTTAAAATAAAGGATAAAACTGAGATTTTCTCAAAATCGGAAGTATATTCTTTAAATTGCGGTAATTGGTCTGCGGTTTATGTGGGTCAATCAGGAAGAAAAATATCAACAAGAGTTCAGGAGCACCTTAGTTTATTTAATAAATACAGGGATTCTGACATTACAGAAACTAAGTCGGCATTTGCTAATCATTTATTAGCTTCACGAGACAATTCTTCAACCGCCGAAAACGTCAACGTTTTACATGAATTTCACAAAAGTAGAAAAAATGGAAATTACTAAAGCAAAAAGAAGTCCAGTCCTTAACGATGTTTTTAATTTCAAACCTCATTTAATATTCAACAATATTAAAGACTTCTAGTAATAAACAAATAAATTTTAACAGGTTAGTGGTGTAGTGGTCTTGATATCGGATTATCAACTGAGAGGCACGAGTTCGATTCTCATTGTAAGCAATAACTTTTAGATTCCTTGTTTTTATTGAAGTTTTTTGGTTCGACATAAGTGTAGGAAGTAGGCCTACACTTTTTAATATTTGCACTTCAGTGTTCGTCTAATATGTGTACTGTATACCTAGTTGTTTTATGTTTTAATTTGTAGTGGCCATCTAGTTATAAGGTAATATTAACTTTTTTATCCTTTTTGTAAATTACGGTTTTTTTGGCTATTTTAGGTCTGATGATGATAGTAAGGTCGAAACACGTGCCACAAAATAAATTTTAAAGTAAAAAAAAATGTATGTATCTGACTGAGACTAGTTTATTCTTTTGTTTGAATTCTAACACGAGGTTATTATCAAAAACAGATTCACTGGC
The DNA here is from genome assembly GCA_030620095.1 of Kuschelorhynchus macadamiae. NCBI lineage: Eukaryota > Metazoa > Arthropoda > Insecta > Coleoptera > Curculionidae > Kuschelorhynchus > Kuschelorhynchus macadamiae. The sequence continues at coordinate 39,178 of JAUTXW010002357.1, read as the reverse complement.
CGACAAAAAAATTTTTTTTGTTGTAACACAAATCAGAATAGCATAATCTAATAGAATGGGCCTATCCAAATACGAAAATTACAAATAGAAAGTTGTAGCACGTAGGGTTTTCTTGTTAGAGTTGTAGAACCATATCGAATGTTACGATACTTAATATCTACAAACAAAATGATTCCAGAAAATTCTTAACCCTGTTTATTGACTATGTTTACAGGTTTCGCCTATTAAACATACCATATATCTAAGAGAGAAGCAAACGAGAAAAATATTAACTTAAAACACTAATTAAACTTTATTTTTTTCCGTTTATGAGGTGTCCTATCTTCTCTCTTCAAAAACCAATAGTAGTCACCCATCATGGCTGGATCCCATCGTCCTTGGTACCGAATTTCCATTGTTCTGATATCTTGGTGAAACGTTTCACTCTGAAGGAAGTGAATTTTTAGTGACATTCTGGCACCAAGCACTTTATAGGCATCTAAGAGTTCATTAACTAATTGTTCATAATTTTTATCCATATTGTTGCCTAAAAATCCACTTACTATATTAACAAATGAATTCCATTCTCTGAGTTCCTGCCTGGTAAGCTTTTCCGTAAAATCGACATCTTCCAGCAATTTTCTGATTTTTGGCCCAACAAAAATGCCTTCTTTTAATTTGGCATCACTTACCTGTGGAAAGACTTGTCTTAGATATTTAAATCCATCACCATCTTTATTCAAAGCCTTTACAAAGTTTTTCATCAGCCCAAGTTTAATGTGAAGAGGAGGACATTTTTGGGACCAACAAGAGGTATAAATTTAACATTTTGAGATCCCGGTTGAAATTTGCTTCTTTTTGGCCAAATTTTTGTTACATAATGCTGATTTATTGCACGACTGTCCCATAAACAAAGCAAAACAGCAATATTTTGTAAATTCCCCCTGAAGTTCCACTGAAACCGCTATAACTTTTAAGTCCCCACATATCTGCCATGTGTTTTGTTGCCTATTGTAGTTTATTTTATCCAAAACCGTGCGCATATTTTAAAAATTTTCTTTCATTGCAACTGAACGGGCATCTGGTTTAGAGGGTTTTAAATTTCCATTATGCAATAACACAGCGTTTAAGCTATATTTAGATGTGACTATGAATAAGCGCCACTCACGGGGAGAATGTTCAATATCAAGTTCCTGTATTAAACTGTCTATAACAGTACACCCGCACAACGAACTTTCCATACTGTAGAATTCAGAAAACATAGCATTTCTTTTTGTGAAATTCGTAGTTTTTGTTTCTTTGGCCAATAGGTTCCATTCCTTAAGACGGGAACCCAGAAGTTCTGACTGTTGCTTGGATAACCCCAAATCACGTACTAAATCATTTAATTCACTTTGAACAATCAAATGTGGCTCGCCGGAACTGGGACCTGTGGTAAAAGTAGGATCGGTGCACTGTTCTTCTGAGCTGCCTGATGATGCGTTATCTCCATTATCTCCCAAATCAATAGCTTGCCAATTTAAAGGCGCAATCGGCACTGGCAAATTTGCATTATGAGGAACAGGTCGTATGGCAGATTGCAAACTTGGATATTCTATATTGTGCTTTCCCTTTTTGGAATAACCTTCAGTCTTTGTCAGTCAAAAATAATAATCGTCAGAATGATTGGTGTTCTCGCTATACCACTGGAACTACAAAAGACATACTTTTTCTTCCCTTCATCCACTGCACAAATGATACACTACCACTAACACAGCACACATGGGGAGCCCACCGCTTATCTAGATCTCCAATTAACACACCAAAATATTTAAAGTAAACTTTTTTTTACATTTTCGGAAAATGGCCTGGATTGTGATTTCATGAGAAATTCTCCACAAATATAACACAATTTGTCAGGAGAAATTTTGCAACTTCGGCGCGTTTGACGCGACATTCTCGTCTTCACATACACTTGCTTATCGATACACAGAGAACCACTCAATTCGAAACTCAACAGAAGAGTGATGTTTAACGTTTATTTTATGTCTAACGTTGTAAACAACCCAGTCTATGTAAGTTTTCCGTTGTAAAATGGACCCATTTTAGCCGCCCCACAATAAAATTGTTTATCTGCCAATATAAAAGGTTCTAATTAGGCTATTAAAAAATGGTACGTATTAGGCTTTCCCAATATTTTTTTTATTATTAGGAGGGTATTTCCATTGTGAAAATAATGAGCTGGCCTGTGTTAGAAAAATCTTGTCGGCCAGTGATTTAAGAAACGCTGTTTTCAAACACCCTAAAATACCTAACATATTTAGTCCAGTTACATGTAAGCCAAGTACATATAAACCAGTCTAAATAAAATATCAAAACTTAATATTTCGAAAAAGGGCGAAATACTTTATATTGTGCAGTATATCAAAAAACGGGGACACGCTACAAACTTCTTTAATAAAAACATATTTTTTTTATTATACAGGGTAACACTAATACATTTAAACAGCGTTTAGATTTTTTAGCAAACAGTGAAGCAGGTCAAATATTTTTTATTTTTAAATACATTTCCTTCTTTTATACAGGGTAGCCCTAAAAATATGAAGCAGCCAACAAAATATTATTTATTTGTTTTAAATCACTAGTTAAAAAAACAAACAATAAAACATGCCAAACCTATATAATGCAGATTCTACCGACTCTTGTTTCCATCCTGTGGGATCACTTGTTTTTTTTTTAAAACTTCCGAGCATTTGATATGGTCAGCCATGAGCTATTGTCGATAAAGTTGCATCGTTATGGTATTAGAGCATGGAAGCTCATAGTCTTATTTGAGTGGGCGACAACAGTGTGTAATGGGTAAATGGGATGAGGAGTGGCTCATTGACAGTATATTGGGGTGTTCCGCAGGGTTCAGTTCTTGAACCATTGCTATATCTCGTTTATTCTAATGATCTCATTTCCTACTTAAAAAATATCTCGGCCGGTATTTCTGACATAAAGTGCGGGACACGAAAGAAAACCAGGCGGAGTCAATCGGTTTAGGAAGGTCGGCCAAGAAATCTCTTTAAACCAGTGGTTTCCCGTGGTTCTTTAAATAATATGGCACTCCTTTTTGACTATACGCACTTCAGATAATTAAAAAATGTAACTATGCTTAATGAATCTTTATCTGTATTTGTCTGTTTTCTTTCGTGTACCGCACTTCTATATCTCTTTTGTGTTGCAAAAACGCCGAACTTTCGAATTTTAAAATGATTTAATTTTGATTTTTCTTGATCGATTTACCTATAAATATATTTTTTTTTGAGTTCTGTCATTAGCGGTTCCCGGGCTACTGCCTACGTCCACTATTATTGAACCACACAGTATAGTGATACATGATTTACAAGTCCAGATTTTACAAGGGCAACCAGCATCAGATCCAGTGAACGAGATTTATCAAAATTTTAATTTATGCAGTTCGACTTTAAGGTACTCGGGTATGCCAAAAGTGGCCGTCTGTCTGTTAAAGGGGGTGTTTTTATGTCCTAAAAGTTTTAAGTTTTCAGATACAGGATGGTAAAGTTTAAAAAGAAAACATTTTTTTTCATCCCAATTCTGATGCTATTGTAGATAACTGCATGAAATTTGATACACGTCTTCTATCCATTAAGGAGCATACGGATTTACCCCAGGTTAATTACATATGCACGCCACTGGTAGAAATTTCAAAAATTGATTGTTAATAAAAAAAAATGTCCTTTTATGCATAAAAGACGTGTATCAAATTTCACACAGTTATTTATCTATAAAAAACCCTGTATCTCCAAAGTTACGACTTTTGGGTTCATATTAAACTTTTTTCTTAAAAGGGTCCAAGAATCACCCCTTTAACATTAGCACGCAATTGGGAAACGCCCTGTATAGTACTTCACAATGACGCCCCTGTACAAAGTAATATAACAGACGGAGATAAACGGTCACTTATTAACCGAATAGTCCAAAGTCGAATTGTATAAGTTAAAATTTTGATAAATCTTGTTCCCTGGAACGATGGTCTTACATCAGATGAAGTGCAAATTGTTTGGCAAGATTCATTAAATTATATTACGCCGGAGTACTGGAAGAAATTTGTGGAACATACGGATAAATTAATATGGTATTGGTGGAATCGAGAACGAGTTCTAGATGTCGAAATAGCACCAATGATAATTGCGCCATTTGAGGACGACTCAGAAGATGAGGACTTTTTAAGTGATGATGATATTTTTTAGTCTATAATATTAAAAAGTTTCTGAAGGATTATATTAGTCTTTGACGTGTATAAATATTAAATTGCATTATGAATATCCATTTTTGCATTGTAACTTAAGTCTTTTGCCTTTGGATTTTTTCGTGTACATTTCTTAATCTTCTTCGGAAGTAAATTAAGTTTTTTTTTCGTGCACAAGTTTCTGTACATTCCCTATACCGATTCTTTGAGCTTTTGCCACTGGCTCCTGGATATTAGCCAGTGAATTTTAATTTAATTTTTTTTTTATTAGATTTGACATCATTTTTTTGCTTACTTTTTTAGTACATTTGTAATTTTGTAGGCTATAAATAAATAATTATAGAATACTGTTCCAATTTTAAAGCGTGTTTAAAATAAATAAATTTTTTTATTAATTAATTAAATCTGATATATAAAAATCGGTAAAATCATTTACCAGAAACTCGGGGCTAACGAAAAATACAGGCTATATATATATATATATATATATATATATATATATATATATACAGGGTGATCTACAAATAAGTACCGAAAATTTGCAGGTATGTAAACCTTGACGAAATATAAAAAAAAAGTTTTATATAATTTTTCTCTAAGCCTCACCGTTTAGAATATACAGGGCATTAAATATGTGTGATAAAAAAGACATTTAAATATGTAATATCTGTTAGGAGAGAGATATCAATTTCAATTTTGGAACATGTTATCAGTACATGTAGACCCATTAACCCAACAAACGACAACCTTATGGGTCACTTCAGAGGCGTAGAACAGGGATATATGTCTCGCATTTATGTTCATATCTTTTTACCACTCGGTATATTGTCTATTTTTATTTTTATAGCTTAGTTTTTTCACTAAAAATTATTACTCTTAAAATTTTTTCATACGAGCTGTCGTTTCGGAGTTTTAGTCGAGTTAATGCGTCAAAACCCTTTAGGATACAACATTATTTAAGTATTTCCATTATTCATAACAAAATGTATGCAAGCCATGGCTGAATAATTTTAGCAATTAATAAAGATGTAACAAAATCATGTGCGAATAACGTTTTATTAACTTGAGATAACAAAATACATAAAATGAGAAAAATAATTCAGAATATTACAACAAGTGTTTAAAATGTCGTCCTTCAACTTCTATACATTTTTCAGCATATGTGATCAGTTTCCATGTAATAGCACTTAGCATCTGCCTGGAATTAGACAACTCAAAACAAGCATCTTTTATTCTTTGGGTTAGTTGTTCAGGGGTGGTAATTGGAACTGAATAAACATTTTCCTTTAAAATACCCCAAATGCTGTAATTTAATGGGTTGAGGTCGGGCGAACGAGGCGGCCAATGAATAGGCGCATCAATTCCGCGACCTATCCATTTATGAGGGAAATTAATATGTAGCCAAGCCCTAACTTCTCTTGAGTAATGGGGCGGCGTTGTAAATCAGGGACATCATCAAGCAGTTGAAAAAAATTATTTCTCAAAAATTCCAAGTAGTTCTGACCATTCAAGTAAGGCGGCAAAAACCAAGGTCCAATAAAATTACTTCCAATAATACCCGCCCAAACGTTTATTTTAAACTGATGCTGGAAGCTTGTAACATGTGTGGAATGGGGATTATCCTCCGCCCATACATGCGCATTATGCATATTAAAAATTCCGTTTCGGGTAAAACAAGCTTCATCAGTAAATAAAACGAATTCAGGAAAATTATTATTTTCTTGATACTTCTGAAGGTACCACTCACATAAATCAACCCTGGGCTGAAAATCCGTTGGCAGTAATTCTTGTACCTTTTGCTTATGGAAAGGATGCAAACCCATATAATTCAATGTACGCCACGTTGAACTTTGGGAAATTCCAGTTTGAAGAGAAATTCTTCTGGTACTTGTCTCAGGATTGATCTCAAGCAAGTTTAAAATATTTGCTTCGTTTCCAAGTGTTCTGGTAGAAACATGTCGCCCACGCCTATGTGCGGCAGATTTAAATGTGCCTGTCTCCCTTAGACGACGATCAACCGAAATAAAAGTTCTCCTGTTTGGAAATCTGTCGTCGTGGAAATTTTTCGGAATATCTCCTGACAGCCATTTCTGAATTTCCGTTGCATTCTCCAAGGACTAAGTGCATGTCTGCATAATTATTTAAAAGTATGAGCAAACAATTTTTTATGAACTGACAACTAGACAACCAAATTATTGAAATATGACAAGTACATTCATTTTCGTTTGCCAGAGATAAGTCATGGCTTGCTTCAATTTCATTGTGGATATTAGAAATACACACATATTAGTGTATCCTAATAGGCCAATCAATAGAGATTTTTTGTGACAAAAATACTACCTGAATGTCAACTGTGCGATTATTTAAAAGACATTCTTTATTAATTTATTTATCTTTATTAAACGCTAGAATTATTCAGCCATGACTTGCTTACATTTTGTTATGAATAATGGCAATACTTAAATAGTGTTGTATCCTAAAGGGTTTTGACGCATTAACTCGACTAGAACTCAGAAACGATAGCTCGTATGAAAAAATTTTAAGAGCAATAATTTTTAGTGAAGATACTAAGCTATAAATATTTTTAATAAAAATAAGCAATATACTGAGTGGTAAAAAAATATGACCATAAATCTAAGGCATATATCCCTGTTCTACGCCTCTGAAGTGACCCATAAGGTTGTCGTTTATTGGGTTAATGGGTCTATATGTACTGATAACATGTTCCAAAATTGAAATTGATATCTCTCTCCTAACAGATATTACATATTTAAATGTCTTTTTATCACACATATTTAATGCCCTGTATATTCTAAACGGTGAGGCTTAGAGAAAAATTATATAAAACTTTTTTTTATATTTCGTCAAGGTTTACATACCTGCAAATTTTCGGTACTTATTTCTGAATCACCCTGTATATATATATATATATATATATATATATATATATATATATATATATATATATATATATATATATATACAGGGTCCTGCAGCTCACCTCCCGTCTTTTATTATACCTAAACCATTTATTTTAGAAAAAATATTTAAAAGCCACTATATGCTGTTGATTAGAGAGCACATTTTAAAAATATTCTTGATTATACAGGGTGTTACATATATACCGTACTGAAAAACAAAGTACAACATTAGTTTTTTTAAGAATATTTCAAAAACCTTCAGGAATTTTGAGATAAGTGTAATAATGAAAAATGTTGATCTGTTAATTCTGTACCGGACAGAAAAAAAATATATAGGGTGTTCCATTTGAAAAATGGAGAAAAATTATTTTTTATTTTGCAACGTTTGACATGGAATTTGGGTCACCCTGTATAAGTAAGACTTATAATACTCATAGCAGAATAACTATAAACCTTTTGCAGTAAGCTACTAGGTTACCTTAGCTTTTAAGATGTTTTATCTAATTTTTATAAATATTTTAAATGTAGCCTATAATTTTTTTTTCTTCGATTTTACCTTTTTTCTCCGAAACTATTAAAAAATGATATATACTATTCTAGGTGTCTGTAGACTAGGTAAAGAGTGTTTCAAAAATGTAAAAAAATATAGGGTGTTCCATTTAAAAAAATAAAACTCTTATGCGCCACTATTTTTTGTAACACCCTGTATAATCAAGAATATTTTTAAAATGTGCTCTCTAATCAACAGCATATAGTGGCTTTTAAATATTTTTTCTAAAATAAATGGTTAAGGTATAATAAAAGACGGGAGGTGAGCTGCAGGACCCTGTATATATATATATATATATATATATATATATATATATATATATATATATATAGCCTGTATTTTTCGCATGCACGGCCCTTAATTTTAGACTGATGTTTGAATAAAACGGATAAGTAGTTTTTTAGCTATGCCGCGATCAGACAGACTGACGGACAGACATACCTACAGACAGACGAAATTGAGAAAACATCTTTTCCGGCATCGGGGGACCCTTAAACGTAAAGATCTGAAAACATCTCACGAGGGAAGTAATAACTAATTATCTTGTGTTTTTAACAAAAGTGTATAATATTTTTGCAAAATAAATTTTTTTTATCACAATACAAATAAAAAAAACAAGTTTTCTTTGCACAGGGGTGGCCCGTATTTAAATAAATGACACTGTATAAGTGGTTAGATTTTTGGTGAGATAAGCGGAGCTTTCACTTTCGTTAAGTGGCTGTATAAACAGAACATATCCTGACTGTTCCACTGATTCGAACCGCCTTCCGACTTTATTAGGACGCTTGCCATTTTGTGTATTTTTGTTTTTGCGAACCAAAAATTTTTAACCAAATACATATTTAGTCTCTCGGCATTTAATATATAAAATAATATTAATAATATTGCGTAATATAATAAAAAAAACTATTTTCTTTCTCCATGTATATTTGTAAATAGCCCATCGAGATTTAGTAGCTCGATAAAAGAATCACATAACATTTTGGTATTCACTGTGTTTTCCGATTTGATTCATAATGTTGGTGACCTTTGGACCCGCATGATAACACCCCATTCGACTAAGTACAGTAATGACGAAATGTCACTTGTCAAGTCTTATTTATTCTAAGCATTTTATTTATCTCAATAGTTCTTTTCCTTTGATAGATAAACGCTTCTAGTGAAACACTAAAAAATTTTAGAAACAACCTTTAACAACAAACAACATAAAAATTATAATTTTCAGCTGTTGAACGACCGCCATTTTGATTTTTAGACACGACCAATGTTTATTTATATAATCACTAATTTCGTTTACCTATTCAGTCTATTTGTGAATTTTTTTATTTAATAAAAAAGGAATGGCAATTGATAATGTGAGCCCAAACCCTCCTGAAACGAATTCTATTGCTACGAAATAGCAGACGCAGTCGAACTGAAAAAGAAGCAGGATCATTAATAATTTAATTTAAAAAAAAGTACGAGTTGGGGTAAAATTTATATTATTCTATTGAAGGTATGCCCTAAAAAAATATAATATAAATGTGGCGGCTCTTCAACAGGGTCATTTGGTCAATGACCCCCCCAAAAATATTTCAGAAAATAAATTATTCGTTTCACCGTCCCTCCTAATAGTTGTAATAAAACGGGAACCTTGGGAAAAGTTAAATATGCTACACTAGTAGCCGCGCGCGGCGGTTCGAATGGTCTCGTTGCGTTCCTTAGGCATAATAAAATACGCTATACTAAGCTGGGGCTGGGCAGTCCGAACTGCCCTGATTACCTTAAAACTTGACGAAAGTACTCGAAGATTTCACAGCTACCGAGCGGCAGCTGAACGTGATAGTAAATCGAATATGAAATCGCGATTTGGGTCATCAGCCGGTCTCTTCTCATAATTCGATTGGTCGGTCGCGGCATCACGTCGACATGCGGAAGTTCAGAGGTCGCGCGGTCGATATTCTAACTCGATATTATTTCGGGCGTTTTTAATCGATGAAAATTGATTTATATACTGTTTTTTGTAATATATATTTGTTTATTTTTATGATACATGTGTGAGTCGGAAATATACAAGAAATAAAATTTTGGTAATGACTAGCGCCAAAAAAAATAAATAACTAAAAAGTGCTTACGAACTTAATTTTGCAAAAATAACCAATTTCAAGGTGGTCTATGTTTGAGTTGTGAATGTAGATGAAATAAAATGTCGGTAGTGCAAAAAATTAAACAACTAAAGAGTGCTAACGAACTTAATTTTGAGAAAATAACCAAATTCAAGGTAAGTGGTCGCAAAAGTATGTACGATTTAGCTAACTGGATATGTGGTTGTGAAGTCTCTAACTCATTTTACTGTTGTTTGTTTGCGTTTTCTGAAGATAACATGAAATGTTCGGTGAACTATGCTACGGTCGGAAATGTTGATATTCGCACTCAGCTAGACACAGCTTATAGAAAATCCCTTAGAGATTTTAATGAAAATGTATCCAAAAATCGATATATTTTAAACAAAATCATAGATTGTGTAAACTTTTTTGAGGTATTCGAGCTGGCACTACGGGGCCATGATGAAACGGCTTTGTCTGAAAATCCAGGGGTTTTTCGAGGGCTTATAAATTTTGTTGAGGAGTTGGGGCGAGATAGACCATCCGCTTTAGCAATGTTAAGTATCTAGAAATCATTTATAAAAGGAAACTGCGCGCAATTTTAACGAACGTTTCATTCAGCATTTTTCCAATTCTAAAGAACGAAGAGTAGACTGACAAGAGAATTTAAAGATAAGATATTTATTTTTATTTTAAGTATGCCTATTTTTAAATTTGTTATTGACCTCCAAGTATAACTCACCACGAGCCGCCACTGTTCAAGCCAGTAGCGGCTGGTGCATTAGAGCTTTTTCGTAACAAACAAATACGAGAATGAATCTCTAATATCCCTATAATTTTTTTCTTTAACGGCAACAAGAACACCGCAAGTTTCATGGCTTGAAGATCTTCAGCGTAGGCTTTATTTCGAATCAAGTCCGCCGTATCATATTTTAAGCCAATGGTATCATTCAGTGGCGGCTATTTAGGTGAAGTCGGTGAAGTGCTTCTTCACCAGGAAAAATAAACAAGCAAACATCTAACTATATTTATTATATCTCTTAAAATTTAAGTTCTTACATTCATTTATTCACCTAATTGGCAAAAAATAAACTGTACATCTCGAATAAATATTTCACTTGACCGTTGGCGGCATGTCTTTGCTAACGCAGTACACTGCACCCACGTGTCGTTCAGTTTGCAGTTTAGTTGACTGTTTTGTGTTATATTTATTTATGGTGTTGTTACAACTTTATTTGGTGTCGGGTTTATTAATTTACATTATTGATGAATCCGATCACGGAAGTGGTTTGAATTTTGTTGGAAACTCGATTTAATCGATGGAAGAAGTTTCAATCGTCATCCTGGTTTTCGGCGTAAAAATGGTTATTTAATAGTCAAATATTACAAAAATTGTTTTGCTAGACTTGTTTATTAGTTTCCAATAAATATTCAGTGTGGAATAAGGAAGGATTTGCAGGTATGTTAAATATATGAAGATCTTTACATTAAACATGAAAACTCAGTGGAGCATTTAAAATGCGAATTAATGCTAAAAACATTTGTAAAAAATCAAAGCACTATAGTTGACACTTTAAAAGAAAATGCTAAACTATATAAAATACATTTTAACGAAAACGTCCGATTAGATAGACTATTTATGTAATTGGTAATTGACGCAGTTTTGTACCTTGCAAAACAAGAGTTAGTCTTTCGCGGCCATGATGAGAGCAGTGAGTCAATAAATAGGGAACATTTTAAAAAGCTTTTAGGTTTATTAATATCGAGAAGTTCCCAAGAACTAAAAGATCATCACAAAAAAATTAAAAATGTTTTTACTGGTGACTCGAAAACTATTCAAAACGAAATAATTAATTAATAATTGAATTTAATTGAATGCATTTCTGATTATTTAAATGATCATGTAAAAAATGAAATAATGAACAAACAATGCAAGAGGATGACACCTCCATAAACCTCCCAGTGCTCCATAATTTTAAGATACGTTAATTCACAAGGTTCAGTAGTCGAGAGATTCTTAGGATTTTATAATGTCAGCTCCAATAGAACGTCGGAGAATTTATATTCTCTATTGGATCAAATTTTTGACTAATTTGACTATAAACATAAATCAATAGGGCAATGTTACGATGGCTCAAGTGTGATGTCTGGCCATCTAAATGGCCTTCAAAAAAAAAAAAAGAAAAAACGCCGTAGGCTGTATTTGTGCTGATGCCGCAAAGTATAAAAATATGTCTAAATGTCGAATTTTTTTGCAAGTCTTAGTGGTATTCCCTCATTTTTTCATCACTCAGCCAAACGAACGTATGCTCTTACATCTGCATCTACGAGGCGTATACCAACAATTACAGAAACTCGTTGGTCTTCAAATTCGAAGTAAATGTGATTGTTCAAGTTGCGTTCTTCAAAAAAAAATGGGATTCTTAGGATTTTATAATGTCAGCTCCAATATTGGATCAAATTTTGGACCAATTTGACTATAAACATAAATTAATAGGGCAATGTTACGATGGCGCAAGTGTGATGTCTGGCCATCTAAATGACCTTCAAAGAAAAAGCGCCGCAGGCTGTATTTATCCATTGTCTTGCGCATAGTCTTAACCTTGTGATGCAGCAAAGTTTAAAAATATTTCTAAATGTCGAATTTTTTTTTGCAAGCCTTAGTGGTATTCCCTCATTTTTTCATCACTCAGCCAAACGAACGTATGCTCTTACATCTGCATCTACGAGGCGTATACCAACAATTACAGAAACTCGTTGGTATTCAAATTCGAAGCAAATGTGATTGTTCAAGTTGCGTTCTTCAAAAAAAAATGGTTTGACATTCATTTTTGCATATCTAATATAAAACGCTGTCGTGAGGCGCTCTGTAAAAAAAAAATGAACATTTTTTTTAATACCATGTTTGATAAAGCAAATTCTATTACAGAAATAAATCATTACAAACGTGAGCTTACTAAGCTTTAACCTGAAGAAATTAGGGCTAAGTATAAAACCCTTTTTTATGAAATATTGGACCATATTTTAATGGAAATGACGCTAAGCTTTCAAGACTCAAGACTTCAACATTTTTATGTTTGCAGCTTCTGCTAAATTTTCCGATTGGTCCGTTTGAAAATTTGTTACAGTTATATAGGGAAATATTTTCAAAAAGTCAATGACTTAAAAATGAGCTTTGTCTCATTTTTGCCAATGACAGTAATTGGAATATATCGCTGCAAGAACAAGTGAAAAAAATTAATGAAAATAAAGATATTTTAACCAAAGCATATAAAGTGTTTTCCCTTATTTTGACAATACCGTCGACAAGTGCTTCAGTGGAAAGAAGTTTTTTTGCTTCAAACGTGTAAAAACTTATTTAAGAAATACAATATCTGAAAAAAGACTTACTTCTTTAGGCAATATTTCAATTCAAAAGGAATGTCTGGAGGAGATTAGGGCAACTCATCCATTTTATGAGGATGTTATAAATAAATTTGCTGCTATGAAGGATAGGAGAATTGATTTAGTATACAAAATTGAGGTGAGTCGTAAAAAAATATTCTACCCCTTCCATATATAAAAAAAATTCTGGAAAAAAAAATTATTGCGATATTTTCTTGCTTCATTTGCACACATATACAGTGTGTCCCAGATTCGCTTCTCTATACAGGGATCTCGGCTCCTATAATACATACTTACAGCAAAGGTTAAATGGGGAAAGTTTTAGAGGAAGCTTATTGCATTCGATATCCGGCTTCAGATTTACGATCGATCAATTGTTTTTGGAAATATTGGGTAAAAATCGAAAATGGCAGATTTCGTTTTTGGCCAGTATATCTGGAACGGTAAATTTGAAAGCTGCCAAAATCTGACATTATTCGGACACATTTTTAACACAAATAAGATGGCGTATACGACACGCCTTTATTGTTTTTTGTTAACCCGCAACCCGCCTCAACTTTCATTTTTCTTATGGCCGCCATATTGGATTTTTCGATTTTTGGAAAGAGCCTAAAATTTCCAGTCTAGTGATATCTCACAATTGCATTAAAGATTTTAGCATCATCGAAATTGCATTAAAGATTTTAGTATCATCGAAAACTTCGTAAAGTTAGGTTTCAGTTTTTTCTAAGGAGGCCATGATTTAAAGTAATGTTAGCTCTCAATGCTTTTCTATGGAGGCTATGATTTATCTGAAACAAAATTGGATTTTGACGTTAAGTTAAATAGTTGAAAGTATCAAAGCTGTGTTTTAATAAGTAGTAGGTACGCTTTTATCCCAATAAAGTCATAAATCTGACACATAAATTGTCAAAACCTATAGAAAATGGCCGACATTCCGTATTCAAATGAAGAAAAGATTGACATGTTAGCTCTGTACTTTCAATCATACAGAAACGCCGACGTTACCTCAGCAAGGTATTTGGAGATGTACCCCGGACGACGGCAGCCTCATAAAACCCAATTCAGGAAAATCGTAGTTAATTTAATTAACCATGGTGCCTTCGAACAACCTAGAAGCGGATACAATAATAACAATGAAAATCGAAACATTTTACAAGCTATCAACGAAAACCCTAGTGCTTCGGTAAGAACTGTAGAACAGGAAACTAATGTGCCAAAATCAACAGTACAGAGAGTTTTAAAAAAGAATAAGTACCATCCATACAAACCCATAATAGTACAAGGACTTAAGGAAACTGATTTTCCAAGACGACTACAGTTCTGTGAGTGGTATACTAGGAGATGTAATGAAAATCCTGATTTTGTAAATCATGTCTTGTGGTCCGATGAGAGCAGGTTCACGAATTTTTAATAGGCACAACCGTCATCATTGGGCTGTGCAAAATCCTCACGAAGTGAGGAAGTATTTGGAAGTAACGTTTGGTGTGGGATCATTGGTAAGTTAATCTAACCAATCTTTTTTAAATAGGCATCAAATGATGGTCAAATAATAATCTTTTTTTTTTCGTTTAGTTCTTTAAAAGAGTATAATCTAATAAAAAAAAGTAAAACGTTCTACTCTAGTCAGTCAACTTACTTTTTTGATATTGTATTACATTTTTATTCAATCATTTTCTATTGTAATTTCGAAGAACCTATAAAAATAGAATCGGGTTCTATAAATTTATTAACACTTTATCTAAATTTTCTGCAGATTTAGCTAATTCTCTAAAATTATTTTGATTGTCTGAATTTAATGATTTATTATTACCCGGGAAGCCTAGTTCTTGCGTTATGAAAAAGATACCATATTAATGAAATGTCGAATTATTTTTCGATTTTCATTATGATTTATAGAAAGGGGTTCAGCTGTATTTCCGAATAATTTAAATTTTAAAGCGCAAGGGGTTTGTTCTTTTGATATTTTATGTTTTATTAAGGCACGGTGTACTTCTTTAAGATTATTATATCACTGAGATGAATTGATTTAGTATTTCCGAAATTAATATGAAATACCAACAAAATAATTTATTACGGCTATTACTTCCCGCTAACCAAATATGTTTTTCTTTTTCATAATAAAGCTGAATAGGTTTCAACTGTATACAAACTCATTCATTACGGCATGTTTCGATAATTATTTGTGGAAAGAAAATATCTACTTTTTAATAAAGATAATTTTCTCTTTATAATTTATAGTTTCTAGTACCACCCGGCCGACCCTGCCGCCCTTGACTGTAAGGCACCTATTTATAAATTATTAATCATTTCAGGAAATCGACTTATTGGGCCATTTTTGTTTGACTACAACCTAAACGGGCAGAGGTACCTACAGTTTTTGCGAAACCAGGTTGTACCAGCCTTACGAGCTACTCTAACTGAATTAAGAAGAACTTGGTTTCAACAAGACGGATGTCCGGCTCACAATACCATTCAAGTCAGGAACTTCTTAAGATAGCAGTTTGACGAAAGAATAATTTCTTTAAATGGTCCAATATCTTGGCCTCCTAAATCCCCGGACCTGTCGCCCTTGGATTTCTACCTCTGGGGTCACACGAAGAATGAAATCTATGAATTTGATCCCCCCGTGACCATAGAAATCCTGAGACAAAGAGTTCTGGACATATTTAGAAATATTAACAGAAATACACTTACCAGGGTTGTACGAAAAACAGTCACCAATTGTCAAAAATGTCTCAATGCAAATGAACGTCATTTTGCAGATTTGTAAATTAATGTTACCCACTTACAAAGTAGTTAAAGCTCATTTAGATTTTTTAAGTCGTTATTTACGTTCATGTTGTATTGAAAATTCAATGCGTTCAATACATTACTTACTTATTAATGTAATCTTGTGACAAATAAATCATGGCCTCCTTTAAAAACATTGAAACCTAATTTACGAAGTGGGATATTTTGATGACACTAAAATCTTTAATGCACTTGTGAGATATCACCAGACTGGAAATATTAGGCTCTTAGCTCTATAGCTTAGCTCATAGGAAAAATGAAAGTTGAGGCGGGTTGCGGGTTAACAAAAAACAATGAAGACGTATCGTATACGCCATCTTATTTGTCTTAAAAATGTGTCCGAATAATGTCGCATTTTGACAGCTGTCAAATTTACAGTTCTGGATATACTGGCGAAAAACGAAATCCGCCATTTTCGGTTTTTCGCTGATGTTTCCCAAACTTATTGATCGATCGTAAATCTGAAGCCAGATTTCCCCATTTAACCTTTGCTGTAGGTATAATAGGAGCCGAGATCCTTAAATAGAGAAGCGAATCTGGGACACACTGTATAATTCCTACATAAAATAAGATTTTGGCAACAGAATAAAACATATCATGTCCGTCTCTGAGTGGATCAAGTACAAATAAAACGTACAAACGCAGTTTATTTATAGATTTTAGTAATACAAGTGAAAACGCTTGCGCATCTTTAATGCAGAACACACCCTTCCACATGTGTTAAGCACTTAAGCCAGATGAATTTTTATTCCTATCAATTCTGTGACGTCTCACGTGAACTCTTATACTTTTTTTATAACACGTTTTAAAAGAACATTCATTGCATATGAACCAATCGATCTCATCGGGCTTCTTGTGCAACAACTGATGGTTTTTTAATGAATTTTTCCTAGCCGTTTTAAAATCGCACTCCGAACAAGAAAACCGATCGATTCCCTTGGCGGATTTGTGCGAGATCGCGTGCCGTTTCATGCTAGTTTTGGAAAATGTTATGTGCGAGCATTCCGGACATCAGAAACAACTGTCTGTTTCTTCCCCTTGGTGTTTAAGCTGGTGTTTTTGCAATAAAAGTTTTTGAGAAGTTTTATAGTCGCAGTCTAGACATTGCAAAATCTCCTCGAAATCTTCATGAGTCAACTGATGGTTTTTAAAGGAAAATTTATGCTTCGTTTTAAACGAACATTTTTTGCATTTAAACCATTCGACTTGATCATCGCTTCTATGTTGTAAACGAAGGTGTCTTTCCAAACTTTTTTTACAAATCGTTTTAAAATGACACAAGAAACAACAGTACCGATTATCCGTATTTTCATGTTTCCGCTGATGGATTCTATAACTAACTTTCCATTTGGTTTCAAAAGAGCACTGAGAACATTTAAAGGATATGTCACTTTTATGATGTAATAAATGCGTTTTAAAATTTTTCTTTGTGTGAGTTTTATATGGGCACTCGGAGCAGAGAAAGAACTCCATTTCGTGATCCTTTAAAGTTTCTCTTTCACGAGTCCAATAAGAGCATTTTGAACACTTGAACACTTCGAATTCCATTTTTTCACTATGAGTACGAACGACATGTTTCCTTAGATTTGCTTTCACTGCCGTTCTATAAGAACAATCTGGACATTCGTGCCATACAACTTCATCTGGATTATTCTGATTCATCTCTGACCTTTTATGCCTGGCCAAATGTTCTTTTAGAAGATAGTTTGAGTGGGTTTTGAATGAACATTTGGAACAGTGGAAATCCTTAAAGTCAGTCTCCCTATGTACAATTTGGTGCCTTTTTAGACTTTGTTTCAAAGGAGTCTCATAAGAACATTTTGAACACTTAAACATTTTGTCAGTGTGATGAACCATTTGGTGAATTTTTAGTCTTTCTTTCGAAGGAGTCTCATAAGAACATTCCAGACACTTGAACACTTCCAATTGCAAGTTTTTACCGTGACGAACAATGACATGTCTCTTGAGGTTCCCTCTCCAACCTGCTTTATAGGAGCAGTCTGGGCATTCAAACCTGACAATTTCGTCTGGTTTTTTATGCACAACTGAATGCCTCTTCATGGTACTTTCATGAACTGACTCGTAAGGGCAATGCGGACATTTACACAGTTTCTCTTTCCTTTTCGATTTAAGTGTCATTTTATGTCCGACGAACCTACAAAAATAACACCAGGTTATTACCAAAAACGGATTATACTCGAAATAGTCAATTCAACCAGTAGAAAATAAAAAACCTTTCTTTACTTCCCCCGTAAAAGGGTAGTATTGTAATCGTGAAAAATCACCCTCCCTTTTCAGATCTTAATACCCGATTGACTTCAAACGTTAGGGGTCATATGGGGATGAGCTGGTAACATTTTGGTAAAATTCCAATACTAAGAAAGTATTTATTCAATTTATCTCAAATTTTGCACAAAAATCAAGGTATTATGCAGGAATAAACTGGTAAAATTTTGGTACGAATCCAAGATGGCGGAACAAAATGGCGACTTAATAAAATATTTAAAATTCAGCCTGAAAAAACTACTTAATGAACCGAATTCAAATTGTGTGCTATAACTAACTGTAGTATAGAGAACGAACTAATAAAACTGTGGTATTAATTCAAGATGGCGGAACAAAATGGCGGGTAAATTTTTTTTTTGCATTCTGAAAAAATCACCCTCTCAGGTTTTATATATCTTTGCATCCCTAGATGGCAAAAAATATGTTTTATAAATTTCGTAGGTCCGTCTGTCAGTTCGCGGAATAGCTTAAAAACTACTCATCAGATTTACTTCAAATTTTAGTCAAAAATTAAGGATTATATTGAAATGACGTGGTAAAATTTTGGTACGAATACAAGATGGTGGTACAACATGGCGCTTTAATAAATTATTTAAACATTCAGCCTGAAAAAACTAGATCAAAATACAAGAGTTCTAACCACACTACACCACAACTTGTTACGTTCTGGACGTGCGTTTCGCTAACCAAGTTAGCATCATCAGCAGATGATATAAACTAAGGACTGTTAGGACTGAAAAAACTACTTAATAAACTGATTTAAAATTTTGTGTTATAACTAACTGTAGTATAGAGAATGAACTAGTAAAACTGTGGTATTAATTCAAGATGGCGGAACAAAATGGCTGCTAAAAAATGTTTGTATTCTGAAAAAATCACCCTCTCAGGTTTTACATATCTTCGCGTTTTTACGTCCCTAGATGCCAAAAAAAATATGTTTTATAAATTCCGTAGGTCCGTCAGTCAGTTTGCCTATCTGTCAGTTTGTGCTATAGTCAGTTGCGGCTATTCAGATGAAGTAGGCGAAGTGCTACCTCACCAGGAAAAATAAACAAGCAAACATCTAACTATATTTATTATATATCTCTTAAAATTTTAGTTTTTACATTCATTTATTCACCTAATTGGCATAAAATAAACCGTACTGGGTGTCCGGATTTGGTTGCAAAAGCAGGGTATCTCGCTTATTTTTAAAGATAGAACCTTGCGGTTTTCACGAACCTGAGCTAATTTTTTGTAAAACTCATGAAGCCGTAAACAAAATTTTCATAGCCTTCTTCGTTTATGAGATACAGGGCGAAATAGAAAATTTTGAATTTTGGGACCCCCCTCGTAATTCGGTTATCCTTTAACTTAACGCAAAGGGAAAAATTGCTGCTTATGCAGTTTTTTACGCTGGATCCAGTGGCGTAGTCATATTTTTCATTTGAGTTGTTATTTTTTAGATATGACCCAAAGTTGTGTTTTTTTTTAAATGGGACATCCTGTATATTCGCCCAGAAATTGATTTGTCCTTTTAAAACCTTCTCAAAAATATATAATAGTATGGGTCTATTTTAATAAACAACAACAAAAATCCTAATTTTTATAATTATCATCCCAAATTTTGCAGTAGGCCATGCAAAACGATGCCGTTTTCTTTTGTTTTCTTGGAGGCAAATGACATTTCCCAATTTTGTACGCGTATATAAAATATAGCGCTAGTTTTTTTGTATTTATTTATTGTGTAAAAATATATTTGTATTATTATGGAAGAAAACCATACTTTCGAACATTATGAAAAGTACGATGTTAGCTTGTTTTATATTAAGTAATGAAAATGTTGAAGCGGCTTCTGAGATGTATTTTAACAGGTAAATAGTTAATTTTGAGGTATGTTGAAATACTATTGCTTAATTTTTATTTAGATATCCAGAAAGGAGGCAACCTAATATATCCACTTTTTATCGGATAAAAAAGAATTTACTTAATCACGGATCATTTATCAAACCTCGTACGAAAACATATAATAAAGAAAATCGGGAGGCTGAGGAAATTACGGTTTTGGCTAATGCAGAGGCTTACCCTACAAACTCTTGTAGGGCCAGTGAAAAGAGCATAGGGATTCCAAAAACTGGAGTTCAAGAAATTCTAAAAAAGCACAAATACCACCCACACAAATTTAGGCTCGTGCAGCACTTACAGCCAGGGGATGCAGAGCGTCGGGTAGTCTTCTGCAATTGGTTTCGAGAAAGATGCGATATGGTTAGAGATTTTGAAAGAAAGGTTATATGGTCAAACGAAGCACATTTCAGTAATTCTGGTATACTCAATAGGCACAATAGTAGATTCTGGTCCCAGGAAAATCAACACCAAATATTTCCCAGAAGACAGCAGGGCAGGTTTGGTCTAAATGTGTCCTGCTTCATATTAGGAACACATATAAAATTTTATATATTTGAGGGAAATCTAACAGCCAATCGCTATATAGAAATTTTAGAGGCAGCTATACCTCAATTACTTGACTATGTTCCTCTAGCGCAAATTAACGACATTTATTTTCAACAGGACGGTGCTCCTGTACACAATTCTGGAATGACGAGATTATTTCTGGACAATAATTTTACCAATCAATGGATCGGAACAAATGGACCTATAAGATGGCTCCCTAGGTCCCCAGATTTGTCGATTTTAGATTTCTTTCTATGGGGATATCTGGAAAATAGAATCTACAAAGACCACTATGATAATGTCCAATATTTAGGAAATGTAATAAGAGAAAATTTTCGCTATTTAAAAAAACATCCCCTTATTTTGCTTAATTCCCTAAAACGAATACGAAAATTGTGCGAAGCATGCATAGAACAATGGAAATTAGTTTGAACAATTCTTTTGATTTCCTTGGTTACTGTAGTTCTTATACGACAGTTGATTTTTGCTGAAAGGCTTGTTACATAATATTTTATTACTGTTTTGTTCTTGTGTTACATAAATCTAGGTAGGTGGTTCTTTTTAGGTGAGAAATTATCAATACATATTTTGATAAATAGATTTAATTACATATTTATTTTGATTTATTGTTAGAATGTAGATATTGTTAACGACTTTAAATAAAAGGCAGCATTGTTTTGCATGGCCTACTGCAAAATTTGGGATGATAATTATAAAAATTAGGATTTTTGTTGTTGTTTATTAAAATAGACCCATACTATTCTATATTTTTGACAAGCTTTTAAAAGGACAAGTCAATTTCTGGACAAATACACAGGGTGTCCCTTTTAAAAAAATACAACTTTGGGTCATATCTAAAAAATAACAACTCAAATGAAAAATATGACGCCACTGGATCCAGCGTAAAAAACTGCATAAGCAGCAATTTTCCCTTTGCGTTAAGTTAAAGGATAACCGAGATACGAGGGAAGTCCCAAAATGCAAAATTTTCTATTTCGCCCTGTATCTCATAAACGAAGAAGGCTATGAAAATTTTGTTTAAGGCTTCATGAGTTTCATAAAAAATTGCTCAGGTTCGTGAAAACCGCAAGGTTTTATCTTTAAAAATAAGCGAGATACTCTGCTTTTGCAACCAAATCCGGACAATCTGTACATCTCGAATAAATATTTCACATGACCGTTGAAGGCATGTCTTTTTAAAATTTTCAATCAAACTTTATTATTAGTATTGTTTACTTGAATATTCAGTGTTTATCAAATAAAGTAGCAGAGTTGTCTTTGTTCCTTGATCACAACTTTTTTTTGTCTAGCTGAACATTGGCTTTTACTTTGTCTAGCTGAACATCGGCTTACAGTGGAACAAATTGGGTTGATTGAAGTTCCTGGTTATGTTATTGTTTCAAAGTTTTGTAGGTGTAATTTTAGACATGGAGGTGTGGCCATTTATGCCAGGGGGGATTTTTGGAGCTATGTAAGCTCAGTGCAATGAATTAACAGCAGAGTTTTGTGGTCTAGAAATTTCTAAAAAACAATTATCATTACAATATATAGATCAAGCAATAGTGATTTTGAAATTTTTTACAACTTGAATTATTACTAAATGAAATTTCTCATATTTATGAAAATATTAGTTTTTTAGGTGACTTCAATGTTAATTTCTTGCATCCTTCTTCATCTCTTCAGGATCTGCTATGTCTTCTTTCATCCTTTAATATTGAGCCAAAAATAAACTCATTTACCCGTGTCACACGTACAACACAGACATGCATTGATAATGTCTTGACAAACCTAAATGATGAAAACCTAATTATCTATGTACTAGACCCATGTTTGTCTGACCACCGAGGTGTAAGTGCCAATCTTTTCATTTCTTGCAGTGACAAGGGCAAATTTGATTACAGGAAAATTATTACTGCTATATTTTGTATGGACAGAATTTTACAATGGTTCAGTTCCACATATGTCTGAATTTCTTATAAACAGTTTCAAATTCCTGGTGAATGAAAATTTACCAACTAAAAAGTTTTTTATTGAGTCACGTAAAGCACCAGTATCCTGGTTTAATCAAGAACTTAGAGATATGAGGGATACCTTGAATGCTATTAAAACAGTTACAGAGTATCTGAAAGACGAAGCTTCTTCTCGTGTTTATAAACATTTTAAAAAACAATATAAAAGCAAAATAGTAGAAACCAAAAAAGAAGCATATAGTAATTTTATTAATAATTCAACTAACAAAATGAAGGATTGCTGGAAACTGATTAACTGTGAATCTAATAAAAGTACAAACAATAATAACTGCGCTGTAGAATGTAGATCCAGATTCTATGAATGATTATTTTGTCTCAGTGGCTGGTGAATTAATCAAAAGTCTCCCTAACATAGACCATGATATTGATGTCCGGGTACCTGTGTGTGCAAACTCTTTTTTCTTGGGTCCCTTTACGTCAGCTAAAGTTATGAATGCGATAAACACTCTAAAGCCCTCTACTGCTGCTGACATATGGACTAAATAGTGAAATTATTAAGGAGACTCAACACTTGTTAATTCTACCCCTAACTACACTCTATAATAATTGAGCAATGTATTTTTCTTGACTGCTAGAGTAGTTTCTATTTTTAAAAAAGGTGAGCGTGCTGACCCGCATCTTGCCAATTTTTGGAAAAATTTTTGAAATCTTATTAAAGTCAACGTTAGTAAACTATTTAGAAAAAAATCATTAATGGCTCCCAATTTGGATTTAGAGCAGGGTACTCTACTGTGCAGGCAGTTTCAAGTTTAGTGGACAGCATAGTTGGGAGCTTTGAGGAGGGCACACGTACAGGAATAACCCTGTGTGTCTTCAGCAAGGCCTTTGACTGTGTTGACCATGAGAACCATAGGTCATATTTATTGAATAGGACTCAGTGTGTTGGGCAGTCAGCGGATTAGCTGTCTAGTTTCAGGGGGGTCAAATATGGGGTTCCTCAAGGCTCAATTATAGGACCCATCCTTTTCACACTATACATTAATGACTTATACTATCATCTTCTTCCCGAACGTTGCATTCTTTACGCAGATTACACCAGTTTGATTGTGTCTGCTAAAAATTATTTTGACATGAATAAACTATGCATGAATGAAGCTAAAACTCAAAAGATTGTGGTATCAAGTAACCCAAGGGAGAATTCTAGGCAGTGTGTGTGTACTAGCGATAAATATTGACAGTAATCTTACCTGGGAGGATCATATAGATTTTACTTGTCGTAAACTGTCATCAAGTCTTTTCTGCTAAGAATGCTAAGAGGGTGTGTTGAGGACATGGTATTGATTAGTGCTTATTACGCAATTTTCTACTCACATATTTTGTATGGGATAATCTTATGGGGCAGTTCTTGCCGTTCCATACAAATTTTTCGATCACAGAAGAAAGCTGTTCGCATTTTGGCAAAGGCTGGTTATAGGGACCATTGTAAGCCCCTATTTATTCATCTTAAACTTTTAACGGTGCCTTGCATTTACATATACCAAGCCCTTTTAGAAATCCATAAAAACAAAAATAACCTTAAATTAAACTCTGACTTTCATCAGTATGATACAAGAGCTGCAAACCTGCTGCGACCACAAAAGTTGCGTAAATAACTCTAAAATACTATAATAAGCTCAAACAGTCTACAAGGGACTTACATTTTAAGGATTTTAAGGTCAAAATTAAGGCCGAGTTGTTGGAGGATGGCTTTTATTCCACCCAGGAGTTTATGACCACACCCCTTACTATATAGATGTGTAAAATGTATGTGTTTACAGTTAAATAAAAAAAAATGTTTTAAAACAATTTATATGTGTATTAGTTTTTTTTATATACCATTTTAATTATTTTAAATTTTAACTTTTACTGACGATTGTAAGAAACTATGTTTTATGACATGAATAAATCAGTATTTCAGTACAACAACTATAACAGTGGAGCAACGAATACAAGATGGTGGAACAAAATGACGGCTTAATAAGATATTTATGAATTCAGCATGAAAAAACTGCTTTAATGAACTGATTTCAAGTTGTGTGCCATAACTATAAAAGAAACATATCTCTATGTATATAATAAACTAAAATACGGATATTATTAGGGTTGCCACCTGTCCTTTTTTGAAAAGGACAGTCCTTTTTTCAGACAAATTGTCCTTGTGACTTTTTTTGCCACAAAATGTCCTTTTTACTTACTTATAAACTATTGACAACAGCACGGCACTGCTGTGACTCGTAAATTCTTCCGGCAACCGCGGCTAACAATCGACAACAGCGCAGCACCCCAACCTGCGAATAGTCGTTATTTTCTAGGCTGAAAATTCGCGCGTCGGGAGAGCTCGATGATATCGGGATATCGCTGTCTTTATTTACCCAATGTAAAAAAGGAAGAACAGTAACATAACATCGCCCACATTTCCCTGTCGTCCGTGCGACATTTGACATCTATTTGTTCCCGTTCCCGCTTTTTTCGCGGTTTGTAGTTGATCGTTGATATTGAAAAGTAAAAAATCCTATTTTTAATTATTTTATTGTGGTTTTTCTTTATTATACTTCATCGTCTTTATGAAGTTTACCTACTGACGGTAAGTCTATATTTTTAATCATTAAAGTGGTTGCAAGTTGCAATTTTTGTATCTAGTTAGCTTTATTTCCCTGTTGTTTGTTGTTGCATGAGTTTTTGGTTTTATTTCAAGTTTCTATTACTTAATTAATCTGGTCCTGGTTTGACTTTAGTTTGGTTTTGGTGAATTAACAAAATTAACAACCCAGTCCGCCAGTCCCAGTGATAAAATGGATGTAGATAACGTAGATGATGTGACTGAAGTAGCAGAAAGGTTTGTCAATAACGGTGATGGTGATTGTACTGAAAATGGTGGAAGTAGCTCTACAGGGGCGGCGAAGGTTTTTAGTTTTTCAGCTAATATGTTTGAATATTAAAATTAAAATATGTTTTTTATTTAGGATTGTCAATCTAAAGCCAGAACCGGAACCAGTACCTGTACTACCCCTCCTCCTCCTCCTCCTAAAAAAAAGAGAGCAACTTATTACAACAAAGAGTGGGAAACTAAATACGGCTGGCTAAAGCAAGGCGCAACCAATACCGAAGCATTTTGTAAAAGTTGCCTGCTTTCATTCACAGTTGGAAACATGGGACTGTCTGCAATAAAGCAACACAATGAAAGTAAGATGCACAAGCAAAAAATTTCTGCAGCGAAAAGCTCACATTCCATGGAAACATTTTTTGTCAAAAAAAATTCTCAGGAAGAATCTCATGTAATTTTAACAGAAATATGTAAAATTTTCCACTGTGTGAAGCATAACCAGTCATATAATTCTTTGGATTGCTCATTTAAATTGGACACAAAAATATATGTTGATTCAAAAATAGCATCCAAACTTTCATGTGGAAGAACCGAAAGTGAATCAATTGTGAAAAATGTTCTAGGTCCAATTGCACTGCAAAAAGTGATTGAACTTTTGAAAAACCATGTTCCAAAACTTTTCTTTAGTATTCAGTTGGATGCTTCTAACAGAAAAAATGTTAAATTTTTTCCAATTTCAGTACAATTTTTTACAATTCAATACGGACTTCAAAATTTCTTGCTGCACTTTTGTGAAAATAGTGATGAAAGTGCTGATGGGATGTTTACCATGGTAAATGATAGTTTACCAAGGTTTCTGCATTAAGTGCCGATAACACCAATTCAAATTTCGGTGCCAATCACAGCCTTTTTACCAATGTATCCACAAAAAATCAACACCTGCTAAAAGGAAATTGCCATGCTCATGTTATACATAACTGCGTGAAGTTTTCAATGGATGCTTTGAGTTTAGATGTTGAAAACCTTATTCTTAAAATTTACTCCCATTTTTCAGTATCTGCAAAACGCCGGGAAGAACTTAAATCTTTTCACGAATTTACAGATTGTCAATGGCGGGAATTACTAAGACACGTTGGTACTCGTTGGTTGTCTCTAAATCCGTGTGTAGAACGGATATTAAGCAATTATGTAGCTCTTTGTAGTTACTTTTTAAGTACAGAAAACACCCCTTCACACATCAAAAAGCTGCTGAGAATAGATGAGAATAGTGGTACTGTTTCGCCTGAAGTTGAGATTTATCTTCTTTTTTGTAATCATATACTTACTGTTTTCGAAACTTTTATTAAAAAAATTGAATCTAACGAAACAACTGCGCTCGACTTATTCAGTATAATGACTGACTTAAGAAAGACCCTAATCAATAGGCTAGAAAATAATTTTTATGGCTTTGAAACCAAGGTTAAGTTAAACTCTCTTGACGCGACTAGTAAGAAAAGAGTACAAAATTATTTTAATGCGTTTTATCAAAGATCTATCCAATACATTGAAAAATGGTACGACTTTTCTAAAGATAGTTGGCACAGTGTCGTCAGTAAATTAAACATAAAATTAAAATTTCCATCATTTTCAGATTTTGAGCTAATTATCGAAAAAATTAATAATCCAAATCTAAAAATTAATATGAACCAGCTTTTTGATGAGGTGATGCAGATTTCAGAAAGTTACCAAGCAAATGAAAACGAGCTTTTAAATTTAAGCACACCAAAAAAATGGCAATTTCTTTTTAAACGTTTCAATAATACTGAAAATATTTTTTCATTGATTTCATTTTTGTTAAGTGTTCCGGCCAGTTCAGCATTTTCTGAACGAATTTTTTCTGTAATGGCCACCAAATGGCGAGACGAAAGAAATCGTTGCTCGACAGAATTAATTCGCTCAGAATTATTGATTTATTTTAATTTTAAAGAAAATTGCCAGGAATTTTACGATTCCATTAAAAGCAATGAAGTTGTTTTGAAGGCAGCAAAATCTAATTCCAAATATTCTTTTAAATTTAATTAGATAGACAGTTTTATTTTAATAATATCGGCTAATTTGAAATATATAACTTAATTTGTACTAAACACCCCCCCCCCACCCCCCATCCAGGATCCAGGTCCAATGTCCTTTTTTCACTTTTCAAAAAGGTGGCAACCCTAGATATTATCCATAATACGTCAAAATGTAAAAACAATAAACACTCTTAAGCGTAACAGTCATCAGCAACAATCACCAAAAAACGACAAAAAAACCTAATAAAATAAATAAAAATTTACATCTCCATCGTTCATTCTACTCCATGTAATTTATTAACTCCGAAGTAGAATAAAAAGCATTGTCCAGAAGAAATTCTTTTACAACTATTTTAAATATTTTACCTAGATACTGTTTAAACCGTTGTGACAGTTTGTTGTATAAATATACGCAGTTCTATAAAGTCTGGAAAAAGTCTTTGTTTAGGCATCTTAAGCATCTCAGTATTTTTTAGTAAAATGCAAATTAGCTTCACTAGTCTTTCATACTCACAAGCATTATCTTGAACACACAACAGACATCTCAATATACACTATTGTGCAATTTTTTAAAATTTAACCTAAATTTAAATGGCTATGACTTGTAAACAAAATGGTATATTTGCAAACGGTTTTTTTACATTTTGTAGGCTTATGTTTTTTAACATTTTTGTGGTATGTGTGTTTTAAGGGTTGCTTTGGTTTGGTATATACGAGGGATAAGACAAAAGTAGTTTTTTTACATAAACTTTCATCAAAAGCGAAAATTTACAAATCTGAAATTATTTTGATTGTATATGTATATACATACTTCATAAATGGGTTCTTAGGAAAAAACTAATTTTAATGTCTGACTTTTTTAATTTATTTTTTCTTCTAATACGCATTTGTTCAACATTTTTCTCTCTAAATTAAACACTCTTATTAAAAATACTATTGTTTTAATCGTTTTTTGTCTCTTGAATTCTGTAAAGAATATTTTTACTTTTTCTTACTCTTTTTGACAAAGGCGCCCATTTACCTAAACGAACATTCAACTTCGAAAAACAAAGCTCTGTTTAAGGAAGCTAGGTTTATTGCCAAGCAAAAAAACTACAAGTTCGTGTGGGTTTGCAATGGCAACGTTTTTTTTTTTTGCGGAAAGATGACAGATCCAGGATAATTCACGTTTAGTAATGTCAAAATACTTGGAGACATTGCCTAAATAAAAGTTTATTGGTAATCCAAAAAATAAAAAGACAGTTTTTGTCATGTGTGTAAACCATAGCGCTCTTTATCAGAATGTCAGAGGTCATGGCGTAATAGTGGCATTCTGGATGGAGAAGTCTTAGATCTTGATCATTACGATCAAATATCCGGCGGAGGAGGTGTTTTTATCGCAGTGGAAAAAAAGTTCAAGGCGTCTATGATGCGCGAGTTTCTTAGTGACGCGGAAGATATGCGGGTAAAAATTGATGTGGAAAATTCATAAAGTGTCTTTCTGGGCTGTGTGTATCTGCCTCCGGGTGATGATATCGCGCTTTCGAGTTTTGTCTCGGAGCTGGGCTGGATTAGCGAGCAAGTAAGTGACAGCAAAATTTTTATATGTGGCGACTTCAACTGTCCAATGTTATCTTGGGCCTACAAACATTGCTGATACTCTGTCATTCTGTGGGCTGGTCCAGTTGAGTTATCTGAGAAATATTTCAAGCAGAACCCTCGATTTTATGTAACGACAGTGAGGGAATTGCTTCTCTATCTCGGTGTGCTTTGCCGGTATTAATGGAAGACAATTATCACCCTTCTATCGAATTTTTACTTTCGACTGCTAAAATCGTTTGTATAAATACTCCAAATCATAAATTTTTAAATTTTCAAAAAGCGGATTATAATAAAATGAATTATATACTTATTTTTAAACACTCAATAGCACAATATATTTCAAGATAAAAGCCTAAAGGTCAATTTAGAAGCGTTTTATAAAATTGTAAACAACGTTATTTCTGAAAATGTTTCGCAGGGTTTTCGCAACTATAAGTGTCATAAAAAATAGATGATTTACCGTAATCTACATGATTTTTTATTTTATTTTATTTTTTTTATTTTTACCAAATTGACGGGGAATCCCCATTTTATAAAAAAAAATACAACAATTAAATAATCAATTAGATGGTAGACCTAGAAATTACGATAACATATTTAAATAATTTCATTAAAATACATATAACAAACAAAAAGATAGTCTTACAAGCAGGAACCTCAGTTAACACTATACATCACAGTATTACATTACCGTATTCTGGCAAAGAAGTGTTTTAAAGCTCGAGAGGGTACAGTCAAAAAGGTCAAAACGGATGTAATGAGTTTAACATACGGACACTCCTATCAATAGGAGAATGCATTCCATAATTAGTGTTATGAAAAGGGACGAAAAATAAATGACTTCGTCTCAGACGTCTATTGCGAACGTTTAATTTTATCATTGACAATAATTGCGCGCAATCAGTAATACCTTTCATCAACTTAAAGACAAAACATCCATCAAACATACGACGCCTACATTCAAGCGTTTTCAAACTCAGTAAATTTAACATATCAATTCGATGGTAGTTCTCAATATTTATACCACACTTAAATGCAGCGAATCTCAAAAACTTATACTGGAAACGCTCAATGATGTCTTTGTGTGCCTTGGTATAATGGTGACCAAACGACGGTAGCATACTCTAAATTAGATCTTACCAATGAGCAGTACAGTACTCTAATAATATCAATCGAAAAGTGTTGACAGTTCCTGACAACAAAGCCCAGCATTCTCGTGCCCTTAAGACTTATACACAACACATGCTCAACAAAAGTAAGTTTTTCATCGAACAAGACACCAATCTTATATGCACTTGGTATATGATAGTTCTGTGTCATTTATGGAGTAAGACGACTGAATTCTCGACCTAGTACGAAAAAAGCTAATGTGGAAACATTTCTTAAGGTTTAGATAGAGATTGTTAGTTTGTGTCCATTGCCAAAGTGCATCCAAATCCCTCTGAAGCCCAACTGCGTCCCCCTCATCCTTAATCACTCTGAAAATTTTTAAATCATCAGCAAACATCAGCGCATTGGAATTAATCAATATATCAGCAATATCATTAACAAATAAGATAAAAAGGAGCGGGGCACAGTACCGTTTATCCTGACAGTCTGCGTCCGTCCACTGAGAAAGCTTTCCAACCAATCAACAAGCTGCTGAAAAAAGCCCAGTGCCAAAAGCTTTGCCAGGAGGATCCTGAAGTTTACCCTGTCGAAAGCCTTGGAGAAGTCAGTATAGATGGCATCAACCTGTGCGCCACTCTCCAGGGCTTCCAACAAGGCAACCTGATAGAAAATCAAGTTCTCCTGAGTCGATTTGGCTTTACAAAATCCAAATTGAAGATCGTTGACAATACCCTTGCATGCCCAACTAAGCTGATCAGATACAAGACTGTCAAAGAGCTTTGACATAGCAGACTGTATACAAACACCCGGATAATTGTTGACATCTTCCACCTTGCCCGATTTATAGATAGGTGTTATATAGCTATGTTTCCAGCTTTCAGGAAATCTGCAGGACTCAATAGATTTATTAAAAATTAGCTGCAGAGGCTTAGCCATTGTGCAAACACATTTGTTCAGAAACAAATTAGGAATCTGATCAGGGCCACAATTTCTCTTACAAGGTAAACTATATATTTTTATTACATTAGTTATAGAGAAGCCAGTGAGCAATATGTTTCCAAAGTTGTTCCGAGTGAAATCCGGAACATTACAATTAGAGTCATCGTACACTCTAGCAAAGTGTTGTGCCAACAAATTAGCAATTTCATCCCCATTATGAGCCACCTCTGCTTCAAGATGCATACTTTTTTAATACTTTTAATTTACTAAAAGCTAGGTCCAAAACGTTAATTAAACAAGATTATAAAAACTACTTGGAGCACATCGAGACCTACAAATAGTAAAAAATGTTGGCACAAACCAAACAATTTTTACTTAAAACATCCACTATATTAAAAAGAAAATACCTTTCATGACATGTTTCTCCAACATTGTGGCTTCTTCAGATGATACAATTAGAATGAAGTAAAATATTTAATAATAATATAAATTCTATTTCAACAAAACATATTTAATAGAGGCGAATCGCTCAGGTCAGTTTGATCGTTAAGTATGAAACCCGTTTGTTTAGGTTTATTTGTTTCTAAAGATTCTAGAAAATTTAATTTTATGCCTTTCTTTTCTGCATGCAAAACTTTAAAATAGTTATTAAAATGATGATTACAATTAATTAAATGAGGAGCATAATCAGATCTGTCATCACCCTTGACAAAGATGAACCGATTACATTGAACTTGGTGTCAGCTTTTTTTTTTGCTCTTCACGTAGACCTATTAACTTTACCGTCATGATTCTAATAGTGGCCACTAGTTGGCCTTTTTCCGTAATTCTTCAAATAATACGAATTTTCTCAAAAAAATCAAATGGTATGAGATGTCCTTTTTGCCATAATTTAAGGTTATAAAAGGTATCGAAATTTTTTTTTTTTATAAATCGACTGCGTTACCGTTCGGTTGTGCTTTGTTTGCGTTCCTCGCGGTCGAGCTGCTTCGCAGTACGTGTGTTTGTTCTGTTTTGTTTTCGCTGTGTATTTTTGTTTCGAATTTTTCATTTTCTAAATATGGCTGAATACAAGTGTGACAATTGCCGTAAAAGAGTTTTCAGAGAAAGACAAATACAATAAACTTCGTTGTAGTGGCGAGTCTAAACGATCTTTTTGCATGAATTGCACGGGCCTTGATAAGGCTACCACAAAAATCTTGATATTACAAAAATCAACCCACCTCCGATTTTTCTGCGCCCTGTGCGACTCCCCTAGTTTGAAATATCTCAACTATAAAATCACAAAGGTATCTCAAAATCTGATTCCACATGAACTTTTTGATTCAGTCGCAAATCGTGTATCCCAGTTGTCAAGTAGTGTACCGACAATTTCTGAAATGTATGACATTTTAGTGAAGAATGAATCCAGGTGGGATCTCATGGAGAAAAAGATTGACGATATCCACAATCTCTCGAGGGAGTTTTCCGCTTACAAGCCAGATATGTTATTAAAGTCTCTAAGGGATATGGAACAGAATATTTTCAATATTTCCCAAATCCTCTTCAACAATGCCGAAGAAGCGATAAAAATCCAAGTACAGGACTCCTCTTCAATTGAATTAAAAGCAGGTATTGCTAACATTAAGAGCAACCTAACTTGTGTAACTGATTTGGTAAAGGAGTTATACTACAAATATGAAAACCAATATAAGTGTAAGCATATCAAAAATACATACCCTACCACCATATCCTTGCCTACACCAACTATGGAAACTACCTGCTCCACCGCCTCTACACAAACTGAGGTAACACCTACGGATATTCCCAGTACTACTGAAGGCTTCAGCAAGCTGGCTTGTAATAATACACAACGGTGGCACTATGTAGTCGTAAGAAATCTTCCTGCAGGGTTTACGCCTAACAACATAGTTTAACGTTAAGGAGAAGCTTGGGACTACAGAGTTTATTCGCTGCTACCACCTAAACAATCATATCTCAAATATTGATTTTAAAATTGGAACTCAGTCAAAAAAGTCAGCTGAAAAGCTTTTAGACAGCAATCTATGGCCCCATGGCGTAGTAATAAAACGGTCAGCTGTATCCGAACTTTCAGAAAAATCTACACCGAACCTCCCACCTCCCTCCACACCGAAAAAACTGCCCACTGACTCGAGCTCCGTCAGTTCACTGGTTGTCTCCTCTCCAATTTCTCAAAAGGGCACTATAATATCTTCTGTCAAAGAGGCCATTGCTGCCTGCAAAGCAAATGTCTTGTTGAGCGACAACTGCTACAGTCTTTCCAAGAAAGCTCCTAT
The DNA here is from genome assembly GCA_030620095.1 of Kuschelorhynchus macadamiae. Classification (NCBI taxonomy): domain Eukaryota; kingdom Metazoa; phylum Arthropoda; class Insecta; order Coleoptera; family Curculionidae; genus Kuschelorhynchus; species Kuschelorhynchus macadamiae. The sequence goes on along the minus strand of JAUTXW010002357.1, from coordinate 5,706 downwards.
TGACCAAGAACCTATTTTTGATCCAATGTCTCCCCCAACAGTGAAGCTTACGCGAACCGAAAAAAGTTCTGATAACCGTTTCCTCATGTCTAGACTAAGAGAACCAGCCATTTTAAAGGGCTTCAAGTTATATCTCGCCTTCCTGCACGACCAACCTGCGCCAATTCAATTTGAAGGGTTTACAAATACAAGCACCAGGCTGTTTTTGGCTTCTGAAGGCATTCCTATAGATTATAAAACCCTAAATAAGATATATTTCGATTTCCATGCTGCTTACGGATTTAAAGCAGCAGAAGTGGAAGCGGATCTTGCAGCCTATGGATCCTATATATCTTCGGAGAGAACGATCCATCTTCAGAGGACCAGAGAATGCCATAAAAACTATTTTACCAATTTTACCAAATTTTTAGAAAACACAACGTGTCCTGAGGAACTAGATTCCTCAAAACTTCCTGTTACTAGTCTTAATATGGTTCTATTTAATATTGCTTCTCTAAGAAATAAAACTGACGATTTGTACCTATATCTGGAAGAATTGGAGTTCCCCCAACTTGTTGCAATTACTGAGCACTGGCTGAATCTAAACGAACCCTTTTCTATTTTTTAGAGGTATACCACAATAGCTAGATATGACAGAAAAAACTCAGCTCATGGGGGAACACTGATTCTATCCCTAAATGGAGATTTCATGTCGGTATCTAAATATGATCATTTGTTAGCGGATAGCTCTTTTGAATTCTCTATGGTATATAATCAAAACCTTGATCTTTATGTAATTTGTATTTATAGATCACCAAACTCTGAGGTACAATCATTTTTAAATAGCCTGGTAAGTTTGCTAGACAGTCTACCGATTAAAGGTAAAAAAATTCTATGCGGGGACTTTAATATTGACTATGCTACTATTTGTGCCATCCAAAAATATCTAATTTTTATATTCGACTCTTTCGGTTTTTCAATGCATGTATCCTCGCCAACTAGAATTTCAAAAAACTCTTCTTCTATCATCGATTACCTGGCGTCTGATTTTTCTCCATCAGAGGTGCATTCACAGGTCTATAACTCAGGTCTTTCCGATCACGAGGCGGTAATTTCCAGGTTTAGTTTACCTATTCGGCCCTTACCAAGATCTCGCCATCGGGGCAGAATTTTCTCGGCCGCAAATTTCTCAGCATTTCATAATATTTGCTTTAACACTGATTGGAATTTTGAATCTGATAATGTCAACACAAACTTCAGAACTTTTTTAAATAAAACTTTAAGTGCTTTTAACAAGGCCTTCCCGCTTAAGAATATCAAACCTAAGCGGCATAAACCGTGGACCACGAAAGGAATACGAATTTCTGCTAAAAATATGCGCTCGCTCTCATATATAAAAAAATTCACCGACTCCTTTCTTATTCTCGACTATATCTCTAACTATAGGAGGATCTACACTACTCTTATTAAGTCAGCAAAAAAATTACACTACTGAAAACGTCTAACAAACTCAAATAACGTTTCAAAAGAAAACTGGTCCATCATCAATAACCTCAGCTTCAAACTTTATTAATGTAAGCAAAAATGTTACCTCTAGTATCTCGCCAAGTTTGGACCCTCTTTCGTTTCTCCCTCCTTCAAAAAATTTAGCTGATAGTTTTTTCTTAAGTCCCGTTAGCAACACTGAACTATTGAAGGTAATAAATAATATCAAAAGTAAATCTTCGTGTAGCACTGATGGCCTATCAATTAGAATATTCCTGAACTTGCCACTCCCAGTCATAGAGGCCCTTACAACATTAATAAATGAGTCCTTCATAAAAAGTGTATTCCCTGATTGCCTTAAAACAGCTATAATTATTCCACTTCATAAAGGCGGCGAAAAAACTAACTCTTGCAATTATCGCCCAATTGCACTACTACCAGTGCTATCAAAATCATCGAAAGGCTACTGAAGAATCGTCTTATGCCATTTCTCCTGAAACATCAGATAATATCCCCGGAGCAGTTCGGATTTCTACCCAACAAGTGCACCAGCGACGCCATGTTCACGTTGCTTAGAGGCGTCTACTTATCTCTCAATAACAACCACCCAACTGCCTCAGTTTTTTGTGACTATGCGAAAGCCTTTGATTGTGTTAGTCATGAAATTCTGATAAACAAACTAAATTTTTATGGAATTCGTGGTACTTCTTTAAATTGGTTCAAATCTTATCTTGGGAAAAGGCAACAACTTGTAAGGGCTAATGGTTCCGATTCTGATTATAAGTTGATTACAAGTGGAGTCCCTCAAGGTTCAGTCTTGGGACCTATTCTTTTTTTGTTATACATTAATGATATCACGAACCTTAAAATTAATGGAAGAATTTCCCTTTTTGCTGACGACACAAGCATAACTTGGAGTGATTTTGACACAACGTCTTTACACTCTAATATCTCCAAAGACTTGGTTATAATTAAGGCTTGGTCCGATTCCAATATGCTTTGTTTTAATGTCGATAAAACGGTGGCGTTATCTTATAAGGGAACTTTACAACCACTTCAGGTACATAACAGCAATATTGAATACGTAGAGTCGGTTAAATTCCTGGGTTTAAATATAAATAACAACCTAAAATGGTCTAATCATATTGACACCTTAACTAAAAAACTTTCTACCGCCTGCTTCGCCATTCGATCAGTTTCAAAAGAACTAGACGTTCCTTCTACCAGACTTACTTATTTCTCTTTATTTGAATCCCACCTCCGCTATGGCCTTCCCTTTTGGGGCTGCTGTACCACCGAGCAATTTCGTAGTATTTTTATGTTTCAAAAGACAGCCATTCGTTATTTGTTTGGTCTAAATAATAGAGCTCACTGCCAATACTATTTCAAAAAACATGAAATATTAACACTTCCTGCATTATTTATTTTGGAAACGGTATGTTTGCTGAGAAAACATATAAACACCCTCCCAGAAAGGCCACAACATGTATACCCTACCAGAAACTCTAGGCATGATATATATCTTCCCATTCCCTCCTCAGAATTAATAAAAAAAATCAATTATTTACAACGCCATAAAACTTTACAACAATCTGCCAGTACATTTAAAATCTATCCCTATTCTTGCACAATTTCGAAAAAACACCAAAGCATACCTCATTGAGAGACCATTTTACAGCGTTAATGATTTTTACAGCGAGTAAGTCTCTTTAAATTGTCACTAAATTCGCTTGTTTACTTAAATCTTTTGTGAGTCATGTCCTAACTCGTATCATAGAATCATCATATAGAAAAAAGAACTGTCGAACATTCACTTAAAACTTAATTATTTTTGTTAGGTATCGTATTAAAAACAAAATTTAATTCTTTTTTGTATACTACATTCTACACTAGTTCATTATACCTTCTGTTTAACATCACAATTATTTGTATAACTATAATAACATAGAGTTTAAGGTCGCATAGTTGCAATTTTGATTTCAATGTCATCGAAATTATTCACCTCGTACATGTGTGTTTGTTTACTTTTATAAGGTTATTAGGATTCATTAACGGTTTTGCGGCAATGTTATGTTATATTCTAACGTGTGTTTTACGATTTGGTAAATTGATAATTTACATTTTTAAAAAGCATTGACCTATCGAAATTCTTTTCGATTAATGTTTTGTTATGTCTTATTTTAGGTATATTTTGCTTTGTCCATAAAATTGTAAAATTTTTCTGCGGCAATAAAGCATACTTTTGTTTATTTGTTTGTTTGAATAATGAAATAAAAAATCAAGGTACCTATTTAAATTTAAAAAATTGATGATGGTCGCCCGAATCCGAAACGTCGGATTGAAAAGCTGACCTCACCAATTTGTAGAGGAGAAAAAGTGACAATGATGAAGTGAAAATTATTTTGATCTGTCATTTCAGCTAAACCTACAATTTTAAAAAAACTAAAAATAAAAAAATCAAAAAAATAACTTTGATGGTTTTCTATCATTTTAAGCTTAGTTGACATGACAGATGAAAAAATAATTTTTCACCTTCGTCATTGTCACTTTTTCTCCTCTACAAATTAGTTTAACAATCCGACCTTACCGTCCTTCATCAACTTTTTTAATATAAATACGGACCTGGATTTTTTATTTCAGTATTCGATACTTTTTGTAACATTAAATTAAATTATTACAAAAAAATCATACCATTTGATTTTTTTGATAAAATTCGTATCAAAATTAAAATAGTTTATTACTTGAATTTAAAAGAATAGTACAATAACTGAAGAAAAAGTCAATGATAAAAAACAACACTCATCTTTACAAATAAACTTAAATATATAAAGTTAACCATAAACAGTGTCAAACAGTCCGGGGCTATTTTAACAAAAGGGGCCCCTAGAATCAAAAGCCACTCAAAATTTAACCAAAAGGATCAATAAACATGTAAAAATGTAATTTTCTATTTATTTGCACAACCAAAGCAGGATAGGTATTAATAAAAAATATTTATTTTAGGGCCAAATTATGAATAGGCCAGTAACTTTACCAAACAGATAATTGCCAAGGATACCATAATCAGTAACCTTAAACACCCCTAAGTACCACTTTTCATTCAAATCAGCCCAATACAAAATTTGCACATAATCTCACAAAATTATTAGTAAAGTGGGCTTTACATATTCATAACACTCAGTATAAATATGCCACAAATACCCAAATATACCAAAAACACCCCGTATTATTTCTATAATTAACAATAACTCTCAATATAAATAATAATAATAATAAATGTTTTTTATTTCAAAATTAACATACATAAAAATAATACATTTTGTAAAAACATCACAAGAGCAAGACGCAGTCTAGCCAGAAAGGCTACTCTACTGAACCCCGTTCTCGTGGTAAAGGAGTTAAGCAAATAACATGAATATTATTATATTTTTTCCGTTTAGTGGTTGTTAACACTAATTAAACAATTTGATAGCATTGTACGTAAAAGACCTTTGATACATGGCACTCTGGTGATGTGGCATGGTGATCCTATTACTATCCCTTATGTTACGTGAATGTATATTTACACGAAACAAAAACTTATTCCTTATAGCAAATGGTAAAGATGGATTTCTCAAAATTTTTACTAAAAAATGTAACATTCTGCGATTATTCTTTTTTAGCCAACGAAGTTCTTTGAAGGTATGGGATATATGGTCGAATTTTCTTAGGCCAAACATAAGGCGCGAACATGTATTCTGTACTTTTTGAATACCATTTATATGAACTAGATCTAGACATGGCCCATATACAAAATCACAGTAATTAAAGCTAGAAAGGACTAATGACTCACACAAAATTTTACGAAAGTTAAAACTGAGAAAATGTCGGCTATTATACAATATTTTTAATGATAGATATGATTTCTGAATTAAGTTTTTTACGTATTCTTTAAAACGCAATTCCGAGTCAAGTATAATTCCCAAATTTTTTGCGGATTACCATAAAAGCTTTACACCATCAATATTTAAGCTAAAATTTTCTTTTAAGAAATTTACAGCCATCCCACTGCCAAAAAGCATAAATCTTGATTTTAAAGGATTTAGGTTAAGATTATGTTCCAAAGACTGCTGTTTAATAATATTTAAATCTTCATAAAGTAAATAAATTTGAGTATCAGCGTATGCCCGAATTTTGCAATATTTTAATGATTTTAAAATGTCAGAAGTGTAAATTATAAAAAATAGGGGTCCCAGAATAGAT
>JAUTXW010002356.1:382500-434763 GCA_030620095.1 Kuschelorhynchus macadamiae | reverse complement strand
TGCGATTCTAATCTATGTTTGAACATCTCTAAAACGAAAGTCTTGTCTTATAAAAACACGCTGCAACCTTTTGACCTTAATAGCACCACTATTGATGTCGTAAACTCTGTAAAATTTCTAGGGCTTCTTGTAGGTGATTCTTTAAAATGGGATCCACATATCGACGCTTTATCAAGGAAGTTGGGTTCTGCTTGCTTTGCGTTAAGATCTGTTTCCGAGGAGCTTAGCTTTTCTACCTCTAGAACTGTTTATTTTGCTCTTGTTGAGTCGCACCTCAGATATGCTATTCCATTCTGGGGTACATGTTGTGCGACTCAATTTGATCGAATTTTTATACTACAAAAAAGAGCTGTTCGTTACCTACTGAGACTTAACAGTAGAACTCACTGCCGAGATTTCTTTAAAAGATATAAAATACTAACCCTTCCTTGCTTATTCATTTTGGAATTGGTTTGCTTAATTCGTAAGCATGCACCTGCTCTATTAGAGAGACCTTCTCACAACTACCCTCTCAGAAACACTGAGCACGATCTCTATCTTCCAACCCCACACTCAGAGTTAATTAAAAGATCAGTAATCTACAATGCAAAAAAAATGCATAATCACCTGCCATTTAACATCAAATCCATAATATCTCTGACTTCATTTCGCAAGGCTTTGAAATCATTCTTACTGGAAAGCGCCTTCTACACCGTGAACGAGTTTTACAACACATAAATTTATCCTTATGAACCCCTAGTGTGATAGTTGCCATTACCAACCATTTTTACCGAATTTTGTATATGTATTTTTTTAATTGTTTCGTACTTTTTTATTTTTTATTTTTTACTTTGCTTTTTTATTTTTTTTACATTATATTTATGAAAATGTTTATAACATAGTACGACTGACAAAGTACATTTCTAATGTACTTCTTTTAGGATTCTATTATATTAATATTCTAAATTCTTGATTTAAATATTATTTTTCTATAATATTTATGATGTGTTTTTGTTTTGTTTTGTTTGCTAATTTTGATGTTTGTAAACTATTTTTTTTTTTTACAACAGCTTTGTCCACAAAATTGTAAAATTTTTTTGACAATAAAGCATTTATTTATTTATTTATTTATTTATTTATTGGTCGAGGTGCTCGAAGTGTACCGATCAGCTTCGTATACGCATATGCGCGGTAATTGCTATTGCCTACTAAGTATTTGAGGCTTGACCCCAGATAATTTCCGTAGATATATGGGACCCATGCAGCATGATTAACATCGCCAATATTGTTAGGGGTCTGTTTGATAAGTTGACACAGTTAATGCATTTTAAAACAGCGGAAAAGTTGCATTTTGTTAAATGAATAATTAAATTATATGAAGGCGCACAAACATGAAATTGATTTTTTTAAGTAAGCAGATTCTCCAATATTTCAATAAGTATTTCTCGCCACATCCGGCAACATAAAAAACGACATCTTCCCTAAATTCGAAATTATGTTGCCACGTCAACTGTTAAACTCAATTTGACATTAACGGCTATATACGTCTTTCTTAAATTTACTTTTACGTCAAATTTATAAAGCGATGGGAAAAGAAGTGGAGAGGAGAATAAAGAGTGGTTTTGTGGAATATTTTAGGTTCACCTAGTAGATTTTGGAGCGCTGATCACGAATCCAAAGTTTCACTTTTTCGGCGACACGTTTCGTTTGCGAATTATCAAAGTTTACAATCTTATAACACCGTTTTTAATCTGTTAGGTTGATCTATCCAGTTAGGTAAGCACCAAATTAGTTAATAAAACTATCGCTATGCCATATTTGTCAATAAAACCATCATTAATAAAATCCAATAAAATAAACTTATTAAAAAATAACAGCTCTCCAGGAACAGACACTTATAATTAACACTATTTTTAAAACAAGGCACATACCAAATTATTTTAAAATCTCTGTAGTGACACCAATACTTAAAGCAGACAACAAAAATGAAATCACGAACTATCCATCAATTAATTTAATAAATAATTTCAGTAAAATATTGGAAAAATGCCTAAAAGACCGATTGATTTAATTTATGTGATATTTTATCTAAGAAACAATTAGGTTTTATTAAGAATAAGAGCACTAATGATGCCGTTTTTCATCTTGCTTCTGAGATTTCATTTACTTAAATATTAATAAGAAAACGATAACTGTATTCTTGGAACTGGCAAGGGCATTTGACACAGTTTCTCATGACACCTTGCTTGATATCATGTACAAGTATGGGGTCAGGGGACCTGTGTTAAATGTCTTTCGATCCTATTTGAGTGATACGACACAATTTGTAAATGTCAATGATACCATAACTGTTCCACTAACAATAAAACTAGGAATTACCCAGGACACGGTCGTGGGGCCACTTCTATTCATAACATTTATCAATCCATTGCTCATAGAATTGGAGGTTGGTGGTACCATGATATCAAATGCTGATGACACGGCCTTAACATTTACTGATGACTCTTGGAAATAAGTGAAGAATAAGGCAGAAAGAGGAATAAAACTCAGAAAAATCGAAAAATAGTACGAATATTTTCCGATTACCCTATAAAAATAGACAACTGAACCTAATTTTCTATAACGTATACATCTAAGGGAATATGCCCGAAATTTAAGAATTTTTTTTACAAATAAAAGTTATTTAACAAATTAAAAATGTGGATTTTTGGCACACCGTATATATATATATATATATATATATATATATATATATATATATATATATATATATATATATATATATATAAATATATATATATATATATATATATATATATATATATATATATATATATATATATATATATATATATATATATATATATATATATATATATATATATATATATATATATATATATATATATATATATATATATATATATATATATATAGATACTAAAATCAATAAAAATGCGCTTTCACACACCTTTATCAAAAGTTCTTGGCCGGAAAAGATATATGTAGAATAGCAGAAATATATAATTTCTGCAGGTGCAAAACGGCCTACAAGAAGAATTGCTTTCGATTATGTCACAGGGTACCCTCCTGCGATCATGATTTCTGGGCCTTTACCCTCATCAGGCAGGCTTGTACCCAGGGAGATCTGAAGTAACAGATTGCTCGATATGACAAAATCGAAAACGAAACGTCTATCATACTGAAATAGTACTACATGCTAAGTATAACACTTAGCGCCACCTATTGGGGCTCCGGTGGTTTCCGGCTGCAAACCCATAGGAATTTGGCAAAGTATGCACTAGCACCATCATACGGAGAGTAGATACTAAAATCAATAAAAATGCGCTTTCACACACCTTTATCAAAAGTTCTTGGCCGGAAAAGATATATGTAGAATAGCAGAAATATATAATTTCTGCAGGTGCAAAACGGCCTACAAGAAGAATTGCTTTCGATTATGTCACAGGGTACCCTCCTGCGATCATGATTTCTGGGCCTTTACCCTCATCAGGCAGGCTTGTACCCAGGGAGATCTGAAGTAACAGATTGCTCGATATGACAAAATCGAAAACGAAACGTCTATCATACTGAAATAGTACTACATGCTAAGTATAACACTTAGCGCCACCTATTGGGGCTCCGGTGGTTTCCGGCTGCAAACCCATAGGAATTTGGCAAAGTATGCACTAGCACCATCATACGGAGAGTAGATACTAAAATCAATAAAAATGCGCTTTCACACACCTTTATCAAAAGTTCTTGGCCGGAAAAGATATATGTAGAATAGCAGAAATATATAATTTCTGCAGGTGCAAAACGGCCTACAAGAAGAATTGCTTTCGATTATGTCACAGGGTACCCTCCTGCGATCATGATTTCTGGGCCTTTACCCTCATCAGGCAGGCTTGTACCCAGGGAGATCTGAAGTAACAGATTGCTCGATATGACAAAATCGAAAACGAAACGTCTATCATACTGAAATAGTACTACATGCTAAGTATAACACTTAGCGCCACCTATTGGGGCTCCGGTGGTTTCCGGCTGCAAACCCATAGGAATTTGGCAAAGTATGCACTAGCACCATCATACGGAGAGTAGATACTAAAATCAATAAAAATGCGCTTTCACACACCTTTATCAAAAGTTCTTGGCCGGAAAAGATATATGTAGAATAGCAGAAATATATAATTTCTGCAGGTGCAAAACGGCCTACAAGAAGAATTGCTTTCGATTATGTCACAGGGTACCCTCCTGCGATCATGATTTCTGGGCCTTTACCCTCATCAGGCATCAGTGTTATACTTAGCATGTAGTACTATTTCAGTATGATAGACGTTTCGTTTTCGATTTTGTCATATCGAGCAATCTGTTACTTCAGATCTCCCTGGGTACAAGCCTGCCTGATGAGGGTAAAGGCCCAGAAATCATGATCGCAGGAGGGTACCCTGTGACATAATCGAAAGCAATTCTTCTTGTAGGCCGTTTTGCACCTGCAGAAATTATATATTTCTGCTATTCTACATATATCTTTTCCGGCCAAGAACTTTTGATAAAGGTGTGTGAAAGCGCATTTTTATTGATTTTAGTATCTACTCTCCGTATGATGGTGCTAGTGCATACTTTGCCAAATTCCTATGGGTTTGCAGCCGGAAACCACCGGAGCCCCAATAGGTGGCGCTAAGTGTTATACTTAGCATGTAGTACTATTTCAGTATGATAGACGTTTCGTTTTCGATTTTGTCATATCGAGCAATCTGTTACTTCAGATCTCCCTGGGTACAAGCCTGCCTGATGAGGGTAAAGGCCCAGAAATCATGATCGCAGGAGGGTACCCTGTGACATAATCGAAAGCAATTCTTCTTGTAGGCCGTTTTGCACCTGCAGAAATTATATATTTCTGCTATTCTACATATATCTTTTCCGGCCAAGAACTTTTGATAAAGGTGTGTGAAAGCGCATTTTTATTGATTTTAGTATCTACTCTCCGTATGATGGTGCTAGTGCATACTTTGCCAAATTCCTATGGGTTTGCAGCCGGAAACCACCGGAGCCCCAATAGGTGGCGCTAAGTGTTATACTTAGCATGTAGTACTATTTCAGTATGATAGACGTTTCGTTTTCGATTTTGTCATATCGAGCAATCTGTTACTTCAGATCTCCCTGGGTACAAGCCTGCCTGATGAGGGTAAAGGCCCAGAAAACAAGATCGCAGGAGGGTACCCTGTGATATATATATGTTATCTCACTATTTGAAAAATTCACTTTTTAAAAAAACACTTTTTATTAAAATAAAATAAAACAATATGTTCACAACTTTGGAAATCAAATGGACATTAATTATTGTTACAACTTAAAAGAATAATATTATACTGTCTTTAATAAAATCTACATAGTCTATTTATATTAAAAATCTTGCTGAGGTACGTGGGAAACCGGCAAGCATCCGCTGGCTTCCATGGAGACTGCTGACGGTGTTCGAGCGTACTGTCGCAATTCTTGGAAACTGCTGATGTTGGTTTCTGTGAATGACGCAACTGTGTGATAATATGTGGCGACATTCTGGAGGCACGTGGAAGGTCATGGGAAACGGATATAACAGCTCCCCCTTTTAGTGAAAAGTTGGTGCTTTGCAGCTACTTTTAGGACTGAAGTTCAAATGCTTCTTCCTCTTCTTGTGTATTTTCTGGATGGATGCTAGTTCGCCTTTTTGGTATTAGTCTTCTCAACTGGTATGGGGCAAAGCGCTTCGGACTAGGCCTGGGAGGTGATGGAGGATCCTGACTACCAGTTATGGACAGTTTCAGTGGCTTCTTACGTCTACACTTACAGAGGATGTAGAGGATTGCCATTCCAACGACCATTGATATTGTGAGTATCGTAAACCAATGGATATGTTTGGTTATGAAGGGTTCTTTCATCAACTTGTCTAGCTCTTCTGAGTATTGGTCTAGGCGGTGTTGAGCAACGTTCAGGTCATCGGCATTGATGTTGCTGAGCTTCAAGGGTTTGAGCTTTGGGATTTGAGACTGTTCTGGGAACTGTTTGCAGCATTCGAAAGGAATCTGAACAGGATGGCTTTTATAGGTTACATTTTTATATTCCTCCACAAGGTACTTGGAATGAATTCTTGTGCTTCCAATAAAAGCGTTACAGTTTGGTTGTAACTTAAGAAGGGAGTTCGTCTTCAGGATCTGGGTTTCTATATTCCTGGTTCCACATTTTACGGTTACAGGAAGTGGCTCGGAAACTGAGATAAGCCAGTAGTTCGTGGAGATCTCTTGGACGTGGTAATCGGTGACTAGCAATATCGATGTTTGACAGGTTTTCGGTAGTATGTTCTGCTGCCTGAGTAGCTGTGCTTCGCAGATAGCATCGCTGTCGATTGGATATTGCAGAAGGTCTGAACAGATCTTAGTGTGCGTCTCGAGTGGCTTGCAGCTGGAGATGTCTTGTGGTAGTACATATAGTAAGGCGTCGTCATCTCGCGCAATGTATTTTTTTGTTGTTGGTATTATGTGAAAAAGACCTGTTCGATTGTCCATAATAGGAATAGGAAAAATTCGATACAAAGTGTATGATTCTGGTTCAGTTAGAGGAATTTTAAGAACGAACACAATCCTATTATCGGACTGGTATGATTCTAATTCAATTAAGTCAATATAATTGGCAATATTTGATGAATATATAGGGAGAGGAAGATTATTTTTTGATAGAGAACGCGATATCCCTTGGAGAGAAGTGATCAAATCTCCTGGAGTTATTATAGAACTATGAAGAATTTTCAAACGAGCGAATGTGATGGCATTTATAATATCGTTTAAAGAATCTTCTAGAAAAACATAACTTTCCATTAAAGCTTCGCAAAGATTTAGAGTTTTAATTTGCCCTTCGTAAAACGCTAAGTCATCAGATATGTTCATGATAGCGCTCTGTATAATATCTATGTCTTGGTTGAAGGTTTCTTCATCAATTTGAATCTTTTGAATGGTGGAATTGAAGTTTTTAATTACAGATGAAGTTACCGATATTTGATTTTTAAGTAAGCTTTCAAGTTCGCGTTCATCTCGCGTGATTTTGTTTATACATGCATTGTAATATTCGCCATCGGCTGAATCTAAATTGCCTGTGATAGATTTAAAAATACTACCAATGCCGTTTATTAATCCGCGTTTGTTCCTATAAGATAACTTTTTTGTATCTGCCATGATTTCTCTATATTTTTGATTAACTGCGTTTGAAATTTGGGTTAATAAGCTCAAATGTGTTTTAATTTCTATTTTAAAAGATACAGTTCTAGGGGATGGGTCATTCAACACGTCACTGAGTGTAGTAAGTAATTTGTCGTTGTTTTGTATAGTTTCTTTAAGGGGTTGTAAATCTTTGTATACGAGTAACGTCCACTTATCGTTAGTAATTTTGACAAAATTTTCCTCATGGTAAAATAGTCCAACGGTATTGTTGATTGGTGTGAAGAAGTATTGGGAGAAGACGGCTGGAATAAGCCAAAGGGGTCTGAAAAAAAAAAAGACTAGTCATAGTATGTCTTTAGCCTATCAAAATTTATTTTGGAAATTTGGTTTGTAGAAAGGTTTTTAAGTTTAGCTGAAGTTTGGTAAAGTTCGATAATTTGAAAGGGGCCATTGAATTTATTTTCACTTTTGTCTTTAATTTGCGATTCTTTGACATATACTTTGTCACCAATTTTATAATCGGGTTGTTTATCGGAGACTGATTTGTCGAATCTGATTTTTGATTTTTCCTTTTGGGCGTTTGTTCTAGCTCGTGCGATTTTGTAATATGTTTCCATTTTATTATTTAGATTTCGGATGTATTTGGAGATAAGTTGTTCTTGATTATATAAGGTTTCTGGGGGTCGGCTAGACGTATGGCCGAATATCAGCTCATAAGGGGTGAATCCATGAGTTTTGTTTTTTGTGTTATTATAACAGATGACTGAATAGGGGAGGATATTGAATGGGTGTTCCTCGGGATGTTCTGCTGTGTGAACCCTAATCATTTCGGTTAAAGTGGCGTGGAATCTTTCGAGCGATCCATTTGATTGTGGATGGCTAACACTTGAAAAGGTTAACTTGACGTCATAGAGTGTGCACAGGTCTTTCATTAATGCGTTATCAAACTCACGGCCATGGTCACAATGGATCCGTAGGGGAGTTCCATAATGTTGAAAGAATAGCAGGAGTGTATTGACAATCGTTGAGGCTTTTTTATCCGATGTTGGGTACGCCTGTGTGAACTTGGTTAGCTCATCTCGGATCGTAAGGGCATAGTTACGAGTTGGATACTCGAAGATGTCAATATTGATTCTTTCGAATGCAGTTTTTGGAGTTTCTGTTATGACTAGGGGCGTACTAAGATTTTTCCTACAGATTTTAACTTTTTGGCAGATTTCACAGCTTCGAATGAGTTTTTCGACATCTTTAGTTAGTCCGGTCCAATTGTATTTTTGTCGAATGCGTTTGACAGTTTCATTAATACCGCGATGAAGATTCTTTTTGCCAGTATGGTGTTGATCTAAAATTGTGGGTATTTCATCCGGGTCTGGGGTTCTTACGAGGTTATGGCATATTTTTAAGTTAATATCTTTATCAGAGAAAATGAATGAAAATATTTCGAGGATGGGAAGTTGTAAATTATTTTCGATACAATAGGTTTTAGAAAGATCGAATTTATCTTGACATTTATAGATAATATAGAAAAGCTGCTGGACTACGGTATCGGTATTATACGACAAGGGTATTATGAAATATTTGCGGTCCTTTACACTCTTACTAGACAGGGTGTTTACCGTAAGCGGGGCAAAATCATAGTTTTCCTCAAATAGGTCCTCTATAATTTTAAAATGAAAATCTTCCATTTTAGTTTGCCAAAAGAAAGTGACAATATTTTTGTTTGATTTGTCCAAAAATTGATCATTGGAAATTTCGATTTTGGAATAATCGATGATTGATTTTGTCTTGTATAAATTAACAAATCTATTGTATTCGTCGGTTATTTCATTATCGTCTAGATCGTTTTCGGTTATTATTTCTGAAAATGAATTTTGTTTGCTGGTCGAGGGTCTGTTATTAAAGTCGTCTTCATTTGAGGCGTAAATAGCGATGGTTGATTGAAAATCTGAGCAATTTTTAAAATGGTTAATTTTAATACGTGATAAGGCGTCTGCGTTTTTGTTTATTCGGCCGGGTTTATATTCAATCTTGTAATCATATTCCTCGAGTTTAAGGCGCCAGCGAGCTAGGCGACTGCCGGGGTCCTTGATTGAAAATAGCCAAGTCAAAGGGCGATGATCTGTTACCAAAACAAATTTTCGACCAAAAAGATATGGTCTGAAGTGTTTGACAGCCCATACAATGGCTAATAATTCTCTTTCTATGGTAGAATACTTTGTTTCAGCACTACACAGAGTTCGAGATGCATATGCTATCGGAAGATCTTTTCCGATGGGACCTTGAGATAAGACGGCTCCAATAGCGAATGCGCTAGCGTCTGTGGTTAGCAAGAAAGTTTCTTCGAAATTGGGGTAAATTAAGATTGGGTCCGATGTAAGTGCCTTTTTCAGGTCAGAAAATGAGGTTTTGCATTCCGCGTCGAATGTGAATGGGACGTCCTTTTGTAATAACTTGGTCAGGGGTTTTGATATTTTGGCAAAATTTGGGATGAAGCGTCTGTAATATCCAGCAAGACCTAAGAATGACTTTATTTCTTTAGGATTTGTTGGCATAGGAAATTTCTGAATGCATTCAACTTTGCTTGGATTAGGTTTTACTCCACTTTGGGTAATAAGGTGTCCTAGATAAGCAACTTCCTTTCGAAGGAATTCGCATTTATCAGGTTGGATCTTTAAGTTGGCTTTGCGGAGACGCTTGAAGACTTCTGTTAGTCTTGAAATATGTTCATGTATTGTTGGAGAGTACACGATGATGTCATCCATATACACTAAGCAACGTTCATTTTGAATACCGAGAAGGATGTTGTCCATGACTCTTTGGAATGTGGACGGGGCATTCTTTAAACCGAATGGCATACGGACGAATTCGTAATGGCCATTTTCAACAGAGAAGGCAGTTTTCTCGATGTCTTTTGGATTGATCTCGATCTGGTGGAAACCAGAAGCCAAGTCGAGGGTTGTGAAATATTGACATTTCCCTAATTGATCGAGAAGGTCGGAAATGTTCGGAAGAGGATATTTATCAGCTATAGAAAGCTCGTTCAGCTTGCGGTAGTCTATAACTACACGCCATTTGGGTTTTCCGGAGGCATCCAATTTTTTGGGAACAACCCAAACCGGGGAGGACCATGGAGAGATGGACTGGCGAATAATTCCTTGCTCTAACATTTTATTTACCTGGCTTTTTACCTCTTCTTTATGAATGTGAGGATATCTATATGATTTGGTAAATACGGGCCTTGAATTATTAGTATCTATAGAATGTTTGATCTCGTTGGTAAAAGATAAATTATCGCCTTCTAAATAAAAGATATCGGAAAATTCGAGACATAGGTTAGTTATTAAATCGTTTTCTTCGTTGTTTAAATGTTCGGTGCGTAACTGGTCTTTAATAATTGAGCGCCTATCTAAAACTGCGTTTTGTATAGGGTAGGTATTTAAGTTAAAAATTGTTTCAGTATCAATTCCAGGGTCAAAAGGTTCGATATTTAAATTTGAAAAGTCGATTGTTTTTTCTATAGCATTTGAGTTAATTATAGATGTAAAAAATTCACCGCGTTCATTAACCTTAACCAGGGCATTTGGCAATCTAACATTTTCTTTGACATATGCGTGAAGTATAGCATCCGTATTAAATAGTTCGCACTTGAGTTTGAAAATTTTTTCAGTTCTAGCCTCTATAGAAATTTTATTACGGTTTTTAATGCATTCTTGTACATCTGATATGGCTGTAGTTGTGGTTACTTTGTGAAGGGGCATAGTTTTAAAATTTGTAATAAGTTGTTTTGATTTCAGATCTACAATACATTCATAATGTTCCAAGAAATCCAATCCTAATATACCGTCGAAATCTATATCTAAATTGCAAATATACACTTTGTGTGGATCACCAATAGTAAAAGGTATGAGTGTAGATTGAGATATTGAAAGTTTTTCATCGGTAATTCCCTGAATAGTGACATTTTCGGGAAATCGTGTAGGAAATTTTTGTACGGTGTTTTCCTTAAATATAGAAATGCCTGCACCGGTATCAATGAGAAGTTTGAATTGTTTTGATGCGTCATCGATATAATATAGATTCTTGGAATTTACAGTAAGAAGAGGACTTAAAGAAACGCTTGTTCCGGGAAATTGAGATTTGGATCCATATTCTCTAGATTTAGTGTTTCTATTCTCGATTGGATCTCGGTCATTGGGTTCTGGGGTGAATTGTCTGGAGGGTCGGTATTCGTAAGGGGTGTAAGAAAATCCTGGTAATTACTAGTGTCATTTGAATAGTTTATATCTTGATAAGATTCTTCCTCTGGTTGGAAAAAATCGTAAAAACCGGGATTGCCGTTTTCGGCGGTGTACTGATCGTATTCGGGCAAATAATTCTCTGAGGAGCATTCTTGTCTTGTATTAACATGATGCGTCCTAGCTGGTTGAAAATTGGGATTTCTTTGAATTATTGATGGCCTAAATTGTGCTTGGTTTGTATTTTGGCTAGGATTATTTGGTCTATTTTGTTGCGAAAAATTTGGTTGATATTGTGATCTTTGAGAATTCGAGTTTATTGCGGGTCTTTGAAAATTAGAATTTGTTATGGGTCGTTGGAAATTATTATTTTGGGGAAAATTAGAAGAAAGTTGCCTGCACTGAGATATTGTATGACCAATTCTGTTACAATTGGAACACTTTAATTGTTGTGGCTGGTGTGGTCTAGGTAACTGAGGACTGGGTTTCGGAATAGTTGGTTTATTAACTTTTTGATTTTCGAAATACGAAAGCTGAAGTTCTCTCCGAATTCTTGATTGTGCTTCTAAAAGTGACGTTGGATTACTAGCACGGATAAGTTGTCCTAGGCGTGGCTCTAGACCGGTAAGAAGTGTATTAAGAGTCATAGTTTCAATTAACATGGTCTGAGCATCTTTTTGTTCTTTTGAATGTAGGAGTGGGGACTTTTGTATGCTGGCATGCATTTTAGCGTTCAGGACCTGAAGTCGATTAAAGAATGTAAGGGGCGACTCATTAGGAAGTTGTCTTAATCGCTGTAGATCGTGTATAAGGGAAGTAAGATCCCTTGAATCACCGAAGTGTAAATTTAACAATTGTTTAATTTCAAGGTATGAACTTGGATTCCTTGAACTAATTAATTGAGCTGCTCTACCACGGAGCTTGTTTTTTATGTGAATAACTAAAAACACTTTTTGTTGCGTTGTTGCCATGTCGTATGCACAATCGCATGCGGTTATAAAATTGCTTAAAGAAATTTGATCACCTTCAAATTCGGGTACAATGGAAAAAATTTCAGAAAGTTTATAAGGTTCAATTTCAATGGTTGTTTGGGTATTATCGAGAGACATTTTGAATTTTAAATGTAGATGCGTTAAAAATAAAAAGGTTTTATCAAAAACGAGTAAAATGAAAACGTTAAGTTATTAAGAATATCTTAACAAAAATAATAAATAGTTTTCCTTTTTGTAATTTAAGAAAACAAATGGTAAGGGAAATAATAATATGTTTAAATCCTATTTGAAAAATCGAACAGTATAGAAAAATAAAATCAAATACGAGACGATTCTTACGTAATCGTAATCTGCATCTGGGTTGTCTTGTTCTCGATGTGGCTCCAAGCTTTACGAGTGAGGACTTCTCAGGTTCTTTTTGTTCCGTTAAGGGATTGGAATCCGCCGCTACCAGTTAGACCTTTTTCTTGTTCTAATAGCGTTTAAACGAATCCTACCGACTGCGCCAAATTGTTATCTCACTATTTGAAAAATTCACTTTTTAAAAAAACACTTTTTATTAAAATAAAATAAAACAATATGTTCACAACTTTGGAAATCAAATGGACATTAATTATTGTTACAACTTAAAAGAATAATATTATACTGTTACTTAATAAAATCTACATAGTCTATTTATATTAAAAATCTTGCTGAGGTACGTGGGAAACCGGCAAGCATCCGCTGGCTTCCATGGAGACTGCTGACGGTGTTCGAGCGTACTGTCGCAATTCTTGGAAACTGCTGATGTTGGTTTCTGTGAATGACGCAACTGTGTGATAATATGTGGCGACATTCTGGAGGCACGTGGAAGGTCATGGGAAACGGATATAACATATATGTGTCCTGTAACAGTGGTCAATGCCAACTTTCTTATTTCAAATGCAACACCCCGGATATTATTTAATTTTTGGATTCTTTAGGAGATTCTAAACATATTTTATGTTCAATGTCCTATACCTATCTTCAACTATTTCGGCAATATTAAGTGTTTTCAAATTTATTGCAAAAATTAAGATTAAAAAAATAAAATTATTTATTTCTTCATAATGTATAAACAAAAGTAAAAAGTTAATTTAGGAACTGTTGAATATGCTCGCCGCGAACGTCTTGGCAAATTCCTAATCTTAAATAGAATTTTCTTCAAACGTTATTTAGCATCTCAGGCGTGACCGATCTAATCGCAAGCGTTATTCGTCTTCTTAAGTCAGCTAAGTCGAGGGGTTTAGTTTTGTATACAACATTTTTAATATGTCCCCATAAGAAAAAGTCTAATGGCGTCAGATCAGGGGATCGCGCTGGCCATTCTATCAATCCTCGTCTCCCTATCCACCGATTTGGAAATATTCCATTGAGGTACTGCCGGACATTAATTTGGTAATGGGGCGGTGCTCCATCTTGCTGAAACCATATCATATTCGCTGGAACTTGTGGGTTTGCTGGATCCGGATACAAATTTGTCAAAGTTGGCACGACATTATTTTGGAGCAGTGCTAAATAATTATCGCCATTCAAATTGCCGTCAATGAAAAAGGGGCTAAGATATGATCCCTAACAATTCCTGCCCAAACATTAACCTTTTCAGAATATTGAGTATGTTCTTCGCTGATCCAGTGAGGATTTTCCCTAGACCAATAGCGGCAATTTTGACGATTTACATGACCGTGAAGTGTAAAGGTGCACTCATCCGAAAACAAAACATGTTCTAATTGAATAACATTGTTATCTAACATAGCCATCATTTGTTCACAAATATAAGTTCTCCTATCATAATCGTCTTCCATGAGCTCCTGAGTTGGTATCACTTTATAGGGATGCATTTTATTTTCTTTTAACGTTCGAATAATCGACGAATGGCTAATATCGAACATTGCGGCGGCTTGTCGACTAGAAATATGTGGGTTTTCCTCAAACTCAAGCATAATATCCAATTTAGTATCATCATTTATTGAATTGGCAGCTGCTTTTTTTATCGGCCTCACATGTCCAAGCTGGCGAAACTGCTTTTCTATTTTACTAATTGTCCCTTGGGATATATGCGGCAAATTTGGAAATTTTTCATGAAATAAGCGAGCAACTTTCACTTGTGTTCGTGTGTTATCTCCATAACCAATCATTTGTAGAATTGTTATTTTATGCATTTCTGTTAAATGAACCATTTTTCTGATATTAGGTATTATGCCGTTAACGAAATTCAAAAGACTATGACACTGACACTGACAACTACTGTCTTGCAAAGAGAAAAGCCGGGCATTTTACACAAAAGTAAACAAAACTTAAATGTACACAAAACTGGCTCTTTTTGTCCCATATTAATAAAAAGGAACGCTAAAATGGTTTTTGCTTACATTCTTAATATGAAGACCTAAATGGTAAATAAGTATTGAGTGTGTTGTAGCGAATTTTTGTAATCAAATAAATAGTTCAGTAACCACAGCCACTTTCATGAATAATAATAAATTCGAAATAAATAAAATAAAAATAAATTTGAAAACAATTAATATTGCCGAAATAGTTGAAGATAGGTATAGGACATTGAACATAAAATATGTTTAGAATCTAAATCTAAGAAAGTTGGCATTGACCACTGTTACAGGACACACCCTGTATAAAAAGTTTTTATTGGAGAAAATGAGCAACTAAAAATACCAATCGACGGGTCCAAGCGTTTTTCCGAACACGCCCCCATTTATTTATTATCGAATTTATTCCATTTGGCTGATACACACTGTATGTATATATATATATATATATATATATATATATATATATATATATATATATATATATATATATATATATATATATATATATATATATATATATATATATATATATATATATATATATATATATATATATATATATATATATATATATATATATATATATATATATATATATATATATATATATATATATATATATATATATATATATATATATATATATATATATATATATATATATATATATATATATATATATATATATATATATATATATATATATATATATATATATATATATATATATATATATATATATATATATAAAACTGGTTAAGCTGGAGCCGCTGGTAAAACCGAATATTGCTACGTGTTTTAAATAAGTACATATATGGATAAAACGCAGGTTTTTTTATCCGCTCATATTATCAGCATTACTTACCTGATTCATCAATCTCTCCAGATTATCCCTTCTAGTGAATTTGTCCAGATTTACGATGGCCCACCTGGCTACCGTTTGTGCCCTAATGAATATCCCATTGTTCCACACACCCTTTGTGACATCCTGTTCCCCTAAAATTTAAATAATTGTAAAATAAATAAACCACTTATCGTTTTCTGTGAATGATTTTTGCTACTGTTTCTAAAACCAAATAATTTTGTTTCTGATAAATAAACCAAATCCTGTTTTTTGCGCTAAACATATTACTTATTGTATTACTTAAGCCACAGCCTAAAAGGCTTTGTATCAAAATTGTATCAGTTTGTTATTCAAGACTTTGCGAATTTTTTTTTCTTATTTAGTCGGGTGTTTTATTCTCAATATGGTCATTTTTTTCGATCGCTTTATGTCTATGATAGAGAGAATCAAATTCATTCATTGATTTTATTGTAAGCCAGCACTGATTAAAGGACAGGAATGTCAGGAATTCTGATCATTATCGGTGGAATTGTTTGGAGATGACAAAGTTGGATTCGGTGATCCGGATCATTTTTTTTATCAGTGTATAACATTTTTACTAAAAAATTACATATCCAATTTACCTCAAACTTTGTACAAACATTTGATGTGATATGGGGACGGTCGAATAAAATTTTGATATAAATCTAAGATAAGTCAAGTCAAAAATTGCTTTATTGTTTAAGATAAAATCTTGTTACAAAGCCAAAGGTAGAAATATATAAACCAACAAGCAGTTACAAAAAAAAACACATCAGCAGCACTAATATAATATAAATATACATACACAGTTAAATAAAAGGAACACTAAACAGAGACTTGGAATGAGGAAATCTATCTAGTGTCATAATACATCATTGAAAATTTTTTTCAGTAATATGCATTTAAGATTTTTCAGTAATATGCATTTAAGAAAAGATTTAAATTTTTTAATCTTATTCAAAGTTCTAACACTCTCTGGTAGGTGGTTGAATATCTTCCTACCTGTATAGAATATTGAGCTTTTAACTCGTGAAGTGTGAGGTATGGGCAGTGGCAGAGCTCCAGTTTGTCTTGTATTATAATGATTATGATACTCTCGATTTTTAAATTTTATTTAGACAATTTATTTATTATGTTTAAAAAATTTAAACATAATAAATAAATTGTCTACAAGAATCTCTACCACTTACTCCGCACATATATCTCACTGCCCTCTTTTGCAGAACAAAAAATGAGTTTATCAGATATTGGCTCGAATTACCCCAGAAGCAGACCCCATAACGCAACTCGGATTCTCTCAAGGTCGAATATAATGATTTCGCAATGTATTCATTAAACTCGTTCGATACAATTCTCAAGGCATAATATCCCTATGCCAGACTATTGCATAATTTGAAAATATGATCCTTAAAGGTTAACTTAGTATCTATGGCTACACCCAAAAATTTAATATTTGATTTTATCCAAATCTGATCATTATCAAGATAAAGATCATCAAGAGAACAACCAAAATGCATAATGTTAGTCTTAGAAATGTTGAAAGAAAGATGATTAGCATCACACCACCCTTTAATTGGTCAACATCATTTGCGATTGCATAAGTTATCCTGTCTCATGGGAGTTTCTTGATGACGGGTTTCTCAACTTAGATGAGAAGATGTCATTATTTATAGATGTTTTTGTAAATGCCTTCACTACCTCGTTTCCTGAAAAAAAAAATATAAAACCAACAACAGAAAAAAAGATCAATGTTCCTGGTTCAATCAGGATCTAAGGCAGTTTAGAGAATGGGTCGGATTTTTTAATGACCTGTATAAATCGAATCCCACAGAGCAGCTTCGCCAAATATGTAATTCCTACAGGAAGGAGTACAGGAAGGCCCTAAGGTAGGCTAAAATAAAACACAATGATACCCGTATAAATAGAGCAAACAATCCTTCAAAGGAAATGTGGAATATAATTAAAGGGGATTCTAATATCTGGGGGGGGGGGGCTACAAGAAAAAAAAGATAGTACCATTTCACCCCACAGTTTTAATGAATACTCTGTAAATATTGCCCAGGATTTACTAGGGGGGATTCAGGGGAGGGGTTATCAAGATCCTGGAACGGATGAAATAATGGGCCCTGGGTTCACTTTTCGACCTGTATCATAAATTGAGGTCAGATACGTAATTGAGAATCTAAAACATAAAACCAGTCAAGATATATATCAGTTAGAGGTTTCTCTTTTAAAACTTGTTAGGGAAATAATACTATATCCACTAACGAAAATCATAAACCTTTGTATCCAGGTGGGGTATTTTCCAAAAGCACTTAAGCATGCCTGCCTTAGTGGTGCCCATCTATAAGAATAAGGGTGATAGAAATGACTTAGGGAATTATAGGGCCATATCACTACTGCCAGTCTTGTCAAAGGTTTTCGAGAGGTGCATGGCGGCCCAAATACTCCAATATTTTGAAGGTAACGAATTATTTACTGCTGCACAACATGGCTGTAGAGCAGGCCACAGCACTGTCACAAGTCTGATTGAATTCATAACTTCTGTACTGGAAGCCTTCGAGAATCTTGAGTATGTAAGCACCATCTTTTGCGACCTTAGCAAGGCATTTGATTGTGTCTCGCATGATCTCATAAATAAACTTAAATCATATAACTTTGATACAATCAGCCTTTAGCTTATGAGATCCTACTTGACTGGTAGGCTGCAAAGTGTAAGGGTGGGGGGGAGTTGTTAGAGAGCAGAGGATTATCAGTTGGTGTTCCACAAGGCTCCTAGGACCTCTTTTGTTCTTAATATATATGAATGATCTACCTCAGAGCAACAACACTGCTGACTTTAATCTGTTTGCTGATGATACCACCATAAGCCTTCGCTTCAAAATTGTCAGGAGATTGCTGAAGGAATGAGTTAGGCACAGTCGGGTGCTAAAACCTGGTTTAGTTAACAATCACCTTGTTCTTAATGATACCAAAACAGGGCATATGGTATTTTCCCTGAGAGTGTTTGAGAGTGAAATGAGGATGGATGAGTCGGTGCGGTTTTTAGGCTTTACCTTGGATCCACAGTTAAAGTGGATTTGCACATTGATCAGCTTGCAAAAAGATTGAGTAAGAATATATTTCTCCTAAGGAATTTAGTTGGGTCCGTTTCTGGGGATGTTCTGAGGACTGCATACTTTTCTCTCTGTCATTCTCTCCTCTGTTATGGAATAATAGCGTGGGATAGTGCTGCGGAGGCAGGCAGAATTTTTGCACTGCAGAGAAGGGCAATCAGAATTATTTCGGGTATGGGTTATAGGGATGATTGTAGATCTAAATTTACTGAGCAAAAAATTCTAACTTTTCCTTGCATTTTTATTTTCGAAAATCTTCTCTATGCTAAAACTAACACACAAAAGTTCACCTTGAATGGTGACTTCCACTCTTATGATACATGAAATAAGGATGATATCAGTACTCCATTTTTCCGCCTTCAAAAATGTCAAAACGGGCCAAATTTTCTGGCTATAAAATATTTTAATACCCTCCCCACGGCTGTCAGGGACCTCCCGCTGAGGCAATTTAAAACCAGAGTGAAGGAGTTTTTACTGGCAAAGGCCTTTTACTCATTTGGTGAGTTTACAGATGGTGACATGTTAGAGTGTTAGTATGTTTTTTATTTATAAATGTTTTTATTTTACTATTTTACTGTTTTTACTATTTTGACTGATTTGAATAACATTGTAGGTTAGTAACAGATATGATTGTATTGATGTAATTTTAAATGTGTGTAGTTTTAGTTAAATATATTATTAACAATTTTATAATTTTATAGAGTTATCAAATTCTCAAGTTTTACTAGATTTATTCAATTTGATTTGTTATTGTTGACTTATATATGTTGTTGTAAATGACATTAACATCAATAAACTAAACTAAACTAAAGCCCCTCAGGATTCCTGAAATGCCACAAATCTATAAGTCAAAAGCAGTGTTATCGTGCGGGTCATACGATTTATCAACGACAAACTTTTTAAGTTTGTTTTTCTTTTATTCCGTGTAATCATATCCTCCCCATAAAATTCGGAAGATGAATTAGATAGACCTATGATATTTTCATATGAAAATAGAGGATAAACATATAAATACCAGCAGTTACAAAAATCTTTGAGCGATGTCACTTCAAAGTCAGATTGACAAGTCAGTGACAAAATGAGTAATAGAAAACAATTTTCGTTTTTTTGTATCCACAAGCGAAAAAAATGGTATTAAATCTAATAAAATATTACAAAAAAGAAAATTCACCGGCCAATATCCAGGAGACAGTAGCAAAAGCTCTGGGAATCGGTATAAAGACTGTGCAGAAAATTGTGCATAAAAAAGCATAATTTACTACCGAAGAAGATTAAGAAATGTACACGAAAAAAGCCAAAGACAGAAAACTTAAGTGACAATGTAAAAATGAATGTTCGTAATGCAATTTATGATTTATACACGCCAAGGACTAATATAATCCTTCAGAAACTTATTAATATTATATACTATAAAATATCATCATCATCATCAAGATGAGGAATCTTCTGAGTCGTCGTCAAACGGCGTAATTATCATTGGTGCTATTTCGACGTCTAGAACTCGTTCTCGATTCCACCAATCCCATATTAATTTCTCCGTATGTTCCACAGATTTCTTCCAGTGCTCCGGCGTAATATAATTTAATGAATTTTGCCAAACAATTTGCACTTCACCTGATGTAAGACCATCGTTCACGTGTTTTTCATAATATGATTTTACCCCAGCCCATATTAATTCTATTGCGTTAAACTGGCAATGGTATGGCGGCAGTCATAAACCCTCATGTCCATTTTCCCGTAATATTTCATCTACGGCATATATTGTTGGTTTTTTAATAGATTTTGCCATTAAAAGAAGTTCTAGTTTCAGCATATTGGGTAAAGGATTTTGTTTTTGTTTTATTAGCCAGTCATAAATATCACTTTTCTTCCAAGATGAAGTAGGTTGTTAAATTTGGAATCAGTTGTTCTTTTAACCACTTTTCAAACAGTTCACAGTTCATATTATCATGGTAGTCCATACTTTTGGATGTTGAAGAAAACAGCAGACTTGCACCTGGGAGAAATCCTGTTGAAGAACCTGGATGCAAAATGATGAACCGTTTTCCCGTCCCACATCCCTTTTTTCTCTTGACACTCCTGCCAAGATTTCGAACCACTTCCATTAGAAAATATCCAAGTCTCGTCCAAAAATACCACTTTTCTAAATTTTGAATTAACATTTTCCGTATATTTCTTTAAAAACTGGATACACTGACTTGCTATATGTGGCAAATCGCATAAAAATCTTCGATTAGTCCTTTTTATATTGAAAACCCAACATTTTTATTAATTTTGATAACGATTTTAGTCCAATTTCCAATATGCATCGATTTTTTAAAACTGGAAGGGTTATATTAGTTTTTGATGTGTATAAATCATAAATTGCATTACGAACATCCATTTATACATTGTCACTTAAGTCTTCTGTCTTTGGCTGTTTTCGTGTACATAAACTATGCTTTTTTCATGCACAATTTTCTGCACAGTCCTTATACCGATTCCCAGAGCTTTTGCTACTGTTTCCTGGATATTGGCCGGTGAATTTTCATTTAGTAATATTTTATTAGATTTAATACCATTTTTTTCGCTTGTGAATGCAAAAAACCCGAAAATTGTTTTCTATTATTCATTTTGTCACTGAATTGTCAATCTAACTTTGAAGTGACAACGCTCAAAGATTTTTGCAACTGCTGGTATTTATGTTTATCCTCTTTTTTCACATGAAAATATCATAGGTCTATCTAATTCATCTTCCGGAATTTATGCGGAGGATATTATTACACATAATAAAAGAAAAACTTAAAAAGTTTGTCGTTGATAAATCGTATGACCCGCACGAAAACACTGCTTTTGACTATACCTGGACTTCCCCAGGACAAATCTATATAAGAACTCATCTGTCTACAGAATATGTCATTTATTCAATAGAGTAGCAAGCGATATGCACTTAGTTACTCTGAGTTTGGAGCAATATAAAGTGATCATAGAAACTAAATGATTAGGAACTCAGGCTCAGACTTAGTTCTACTGAATTTACACTCAGATTAACATTCTACAGTTACTTTGAAAATGTCTAAGTACTGGTGTCTATGAATAGCAGATATATGCCGAAAAGATCCATGAAAGCAACGAACCAGCCACGCCAAAATATGCCAGTTTGTTCAGCAGGACCTTTATTATATTTCTGGATTGTTAAATTAAATTCTAAACAAATAAACAAAAACTTTTTAACTCACCATTGGCGTACTCTAGAATGGGTGGTGGTAAGATACGGGCCTCAGTTGTTTCGAACTTGTCGCTGACAGAAAATCCGAATTCCTGAACAAACGGACTCCGATTATAGCCTGCGTCTTCAAAACGACTCATGGTGTTCTTCCGATGCGTGATCGTATCGGTTGCGGCTTCTCTAATCATGTTAGTTGTTTGGAAACGCTCCATTTTCCTTTTTACCGACTGGTCTTTTTCGATAACGCATAATTCCGCAGGTATTTTTATGTGCCCCTTCTTACTTCCAACCCATAATAGGGGTATATCAGGATGTCTTATATTGTAACCTTTTTCGTCTCTGAAAAATTAAATATTCGAGATTAGCTTGGATTCAATTATACAGAAAGATACATAACAAACCTACAAAAATGACATTTTCCCCTGAGACAAATTTCTGACGATGAAATTCAGAGTGATGTGAGGGTGTCAACTTAGACCCTGTGATAGCATAAGCACATAGAGTCTGTTTGTAATATGTTAAACTCAATTATTTCTCCTCTTAAGGAATCTTACCCACTGCGTAATGAAGGATTTGTAGCTGCAGGTGTACTTACTATGCCTTCATGCAGTCGTACATTACTTATGCGATCAAATTTTGGAGTCAGGTTCCGGATATGTCGAGAGTTTTTGGTCTTCAGAGGATAAGGAAAGCTATTAGGATAGTAAGTGGTTTATCATATAGAGACGGTAGCAGGGGACACATTTTTAATGTTAAAAATACTAACCCTACCCACCCTCCCAGTACATCTTAAAAACACTAATATATGTTAAAAAACGAGAAGACATGTGAAAATGACCCAAACGACATGTGGATAAAACTTTTCAATAAGCTTCCAACTTTTTTAATATATATATATATATATATATATATATATATATATATACGTATATATATACGTATATATATACGTATATATATACGTATATATACACGTATATATACACGTATATATACACGTATATATACACGTATATATACGTTTATAAGTATATATACGTATATATGTATATATATGTATATATATATATATATATATATATATATACATATATATATATATACATATATATACATATATATACATATATATATATATAAATATATATATATATATATATATATATATACATATATATACATATATATACATATATATACATATATATACATATATATACATATATATACATATATATATATATATATAATATATATACATATATATATATATATATATATATATATATATATATATATATATATATATATATATATATATGTATATATATATATATATATATATATATATATATATATATACATATATATACATATATATACATATATATACATATATATATATGTATAAATATATATATATATATATATATATATATATATATATATATATATATATATATATATATATATATATATATATATATATATATATATGCTAATTGCGCTGAACTCAAGCGCAATTAGAGCAACAACAACAGCACCATCCGGAAAACATAAATAACGACCAACGCCTGCGCATATTTAACCTTCGGCCTCGAGTGGGGGTATAAAAGGAAGCGTCGCAGTCACCAACACTTCCTAAAGAGGACAGAAAACAAATTCATTAGGATGGCAGCTGACGCCCCATGGTTTATCAGGAACGAGGACCTGCAGCGTGATCTTCAATGGACACCTATTGAAGAATTCATGCGGCAAAAGGCTACCCGAGCCTTCAGGGCAACAGAAAATCACCCCAACGAAAACTTACGGGACCTGGTAGAATATGATCCACTAGCTCCGAGACGCAACAATTGGACAAGGCACAGGAGACCTAGACACGGGCTCCTGCGCTAATATACTCTAGGATGGAAGTGGGCAAATCGAAACTTCTGAGTCTCCGTGCTCCTCAGAAACTAGATCTTGCCCTCTGAAACCTTAAGAGTATCAACAAGAGGCCACCAAACTCCAAGAAGAGGATTCCCAGGTACCTCAGCTGGCTCCGGCGTGAGTTGCAACTGAACCTGAGGCAAAAGAAGAGGATCCCAGGTACCTCAACTGGCTCCGGCGCGAGCTGCAGTTGAACCTGAGGTAAAAGAATACCCCACCTCAGCCTCAACACTGCAGGATCACGGAACAGCAGTGTCGCTGAGGGCACAGAAGAGGACCAAAGACACGAAGACCACCAGGTACACTGACGGAGGGACACTGGCAGCGGCAGACTGGACCACGGGACAGTAGGACGAAGGCAGCGCCAATCCGGACAGAAGAAAGGAGGATAACAGAGAAATATCCCACCTGGTAAGACGACACTTTCATTATTAATAATATCTTTTATTTCAGATGACTACAAGTAACGAGAGGTGGCAAAAACATCCTGCCAAGTGAGGACCCCCCCCCCACGACAGCGAAGACCATGTCCTTCAAACAAACAAACAAACAAAAGTATGCTTTATTGCCGCAGAAAAATTTTACAATTTTATGGACAAAGCAAAATATACCTAAAAATAAGACATATCAAAACATTAATCGAAAATAATTTCGACAGGTCAGTGCTTTTTTTTTTTTTAAAAATGTAAATTATCAATTTACCAAATCGTAAAACACACGTTAGAATATAACATAACATTGCAAACAGTAAATGAATCATGATAACCTTATAAAAGTAAACAAACACACATGTACGAGGTGAATAATTTCGATGACATTGAAATCAAAATTGCAACTATGCGACCTTAAACTCTATGTTATTATAGTTATACAAATAATTGTGATGTTAAACAGAAGGTATATTGAACTAGTGTAGAATGTAGTATACAAAAAGAATTAAATTGTTTTTAATCCAATACCTAACAAAAATAATTAAGTTTTAAGTGAATGTTCGACAGTTCTTTTCCCTATATAATGATTTACAAAATTCTATGCTACGAGTTAGGACATGACTCACAAAAGATTTAAGTAAACAAGCGAGTTTAGTGACAATTTAAAGAGACTTACTCACTGAAAAAAAAAATCATTAACGCTGTAAAATGGTCTCTCAATGAGGTATGCTTTGGTGTTTTTTCGAAATTGTGCAAGCATAGGGATAGATTTTAAATGTACTGGCAGATTGTTGTAAAGTTTTATGGCGTTGTAAATAATTGATTTTTTTATTAATTCTGTGGAAGGAATGGGAAGATAAATATCATGCCTAGAGTTTCTGGTAGGGTATACATGTTGTGGCCTTTCTGGGAGGGTGTTTATATGTTTTCTCAGCAAACATACCGTTTCCAAAATAAATAATGCAGGAAGTGTTAATATTTCATGTTTTTTGAAATAGTATTGGCAGTGAGCTCTATTATTTAGACCAAACAAATAACGAAAAAAGGAGTTTTCTCCCGAAAGGACGGCATCAACCCCATTGAAGGATCCTTGGCTAGCCCAATGATGGTCCATCTGATGGGGGCCCGGTGGGGTTTAGTGGGTATTGTTGACTCAGTCAGGTGAAAACCTGGCTGAGCAATGAGTCCCACACTGTTTTCCTTCTATTAGAAGGGAATTCGTGCGTAAAAGCATTCCCCATCGTCACCAAAAAAACAAAAAAAAAACCAACACTTCAGTCTCTATTTGGACGCGAGAAAGAAAGCTTCGAAAATGCCAAATGTGATTTTGGCGAAACGTCAGCAAAACTGTTCTTTTCAGAACGACAGTAGTGAACGGATGTACACCCGGAATGAAAACACATTGTATTTTTCCATCCGCGAAGGAGTAAAAATCAACACATATATATATATATATATATATATATATATATATATATACTTATATATATATATATATATATATATATATATATATATATATATATATATATATATATATATATATATATATATATATATATATATATATATATATATATATATATATATATATATATATATATATTAAAAAAAAAAAAAAAACTTATATTGTTTTAGTGATCAGTAACATTCCAACATGTTCTATGTGATATACAATTTTCATTACGAATGTGCGTACGTCACATAGGAGATAATAGTAAGCTATAATAAATTTGACTAATAATTATGATTAACACAAAGTAGTACACATGTATCTAAAACAGAAAATATAAACTAATAGTTATTAATCTTACTATCAAGCAACCAGCCTGTTAATTTCTTTTTTACATTTCTGTATGGTTTTTGTTTTAAATCATTAGGTATAAGGTTATATATTTTGGGTGCACTATAGTAAAGCGATCGTTGTATGGCACTAAAAGTAGTAGCCGGCACATATACATTTTTTAAAGTAACCAGTCTTGTTGTCACATTATGATGAACTCTAGTTATCTTATATTTATTTTGCAGTAATAATCTTGCTACAGATTTTATATATAACTGCTTAAGGGTTAGAACCCTAGCTTCTTCAAACAGTTGCTCTGAGGAAAAACGTTTAGATTTAAAAAGAGATATTTTAAGTACCCTTTTTTGGGCCACTATTAATGGTAATGAAATTGTAATACATACAGAACCCCATACAACCAAGCCATAGCTCATTACTGATTCCACTAATGCTTTATACACATTAATTATATATTTTTTAGGTAACCATTGTCTAATCTGATAAAATTTATAGTACATTTTTCTTAATTTACTAGTTATATATTCTATATGATGGTTCCACTTCATATAGGGATCGAAGTATAAACCTAAATATTTGATTTTATCTGTTGATAAGATTTTTTGTTCACAAACACAATTATCCACATTTATACACTCCGATCTGTGTATTTTTATGAAGTTTTTATCTGGAAAATTTTTTCTACTTAAACCAAAACCCATGAATTTACATTTGTCAATGTTAAGAGTTAATAAATTTATATCTAACCACAGTTTAACTTTACTTATAGCTAGTTCTGATTTCTTAAAAACTAAGTCCCATGTTTGATCCTGTAACATTATAACAGTATCATCGGCATAACAGACCACACTCCCATGAGGCAATATCCGGATAAGGTTGTCAATGTAAATTGTGAACAGCAAAGGCCCCAGTACTGTACCCTGAGGCACACCGTACTCTACCGGACGTGATTTACTTAGTGTTTGACCGATTTTTACTTGTGTACGATTTTCCAAATATGTTTTTAATAGGTGATGTGGAATTCCCCTTATACCAATACGATGTATACCGTCCAGGAGAATACGGTGTGAAACAGTGTCAAAAGCCTTTGCAAGGTCTAAAAAAATTAGTAGACACTTATTACCACTGTCTAGGTTTTTAGAAATGTGGTCCGTTACTCTGACAAGGGCATCCTCTGTACTTAGGTTCTGCCTAAAACCATACTGCGCATCTGAAATTATTTTGTTTGAAGTTAAATAGTCTTCCAGCCAAAGTTTTATAGATTTTTCAATTATTTTACTTAAATTGCTAGTTATTGCTATTGGTCTGAAATTGCTAATATATTTTCGAGAACCACCTTTATGCAGTGGAGTTATTACAGCGTTTTTTAAATTTTGGGGAAGAGTACCACTTTGGAAAACCAAATTAATTAAATGTAACAATGGTTTAATAAGGTGTTTATGAAAACTTTTTAGAAAATCAACTCTAATCTTGTCATTACCTGTACTTGAGCTATTTTTAAGTGAGTTTATAACTTTTATTAATTCAAATTCTGAAATAGGTGCCAGAAACAGCGAGCCAGATGCTTTTAGGTGACTAACTGGCAAAACATTCTCCGGGGGAGGTAGTATTTTACCAGCCAGCTCTTGTCCAATATAAGAAAAATAATTATTTAATTCATTTGCAATCTCATTTTCATCCAGAACTTCTTTTCCTTTATTATTACAGATAATAGATATTTTCTGAGTATTTTTTTGGTTATTGCTAGAAGACTTTATTAAATTCCATGTTTCCTTAGGATTCGTTTTATTTATTTCAAATAAGCGATGATAATAGTTAACTTTCGCATTATTAATGAGTTTAGTTAAATGTTTACGGTAATTTTTGTATCTAATTAATGCATTAATGCTGTGTGGCTCTTTGGCCGACATTTTTTTTAATTTGTCGCGTTGACGTATTGAATTAAGCAGCCCCTGTGTGATCCATGGTTTAATCCGCCTATTTCGGCATGTAACATATTTATTTATTGTGGCATGATTTATAACATTTTTAATTTTTTCAATAAAAGCAATTGAACACTGATCAACATCATTAATATTTAATACATCTTCGCATCCTTCGTTAGCTAAAATATTACTAACTTTTATAAAATCCAATTTTTCAATAGTTTTTTTCGCGCAGACTTTTTCTCTTGTACTATTTAGACATACATTAAGCAACACAGGCAAATGATCACTAAAACTAGAGTTTAGAATTACTCCATGGATCACAGAATAAAACTTATGCCTAACAAAAATATGATCTATGCATGTAGAGCTATTCCTATCTACTCTGGTTGCTTGATTGATAATACTATTAAATCCTTTTTCATTCAGTAAATTAAAATAGTGTCCAACGTGTAAATTACTTTTATCTAAAATATTTATGTTTATGTCTCCACAAAAGATATCCACATCACAAAAGTCTAAAAAATCCAAACAATCCAAAAATGATTCAATGTTAGTAGATGGTGGCCTGCATATGGCTGTTAAGCCTATGTTTACATTATTCTTACGTAAGATAACATTTACAAAGTTACATGCACCAATCTGGAAAATTTTTGTTTCAATAATATTATCACTTTTACCGTACACTACACATCCATCACATTTATTATGTTTACTATCATTATACGCTATTTGGTAACCATCAATATTAAAGTTATTTGGATCTTCTATGATATTTGTTTCTGAGCATACTATTATGTCAAATTTCTTGTTAAGAGATTCAAGGAAACATACTAGGTTTTCGTAATTTTTATTTATGCTTCTAACATTGACGTGAACTACGTTTAAATCAGTTTCAGGACTATTAAAATATCTAACTTCATCAATCTTATCACAAGAGACGACTTCGTAATTTGAGTCATCATCACAAAGGTTGTTGAAAGCCATTTTGATTTTTTTTTCTTTCCTTCTATTCACTCTATATATATGTAAAATTAACATACCTAATCCAAAACGAGTGAATCGACCTGATCCATGCTCAAGATTTCTTCGGAGGTTTCTGTTTTTCTAGCAAAAACCCTACCATACTTGCACCAAACAAACTTGTAACCTTCGGTTTTCAAAATTTTTGTATGTAGGAATAATTTTCTCACTTCCTTAGTTAAATCTTCATTAAAATATATTATTTTCTTTTCACCAGTAAACCCACACTGAGCAGTATCCAAAGAACGTTTAGATTTTCTTATTTCCATAATTTTGTCTCTTAACTGAGTATTTTTTAGAGTGACCAATATGGGATTTTGGTTGTTTCGCGATGGTAGTGGTTTTACTTCCAAATCTTCCAGTGGGAGAGAGTCGTCTAGAGTTTTAAATACTCTTTGGATGTTTTTATAATAGTCTGGTCCTTTGGGTATACCCATAACGACAATATTTTTGCCTCTTTCCAGTGTTTCTTCTCTCGATATTTTGTTTTTAATATGATCCATGTCTTTTTCAAGTTTTTCTATTTTGTTTTTTAGTACTTCTTGTTTCTTTTTCAGTTCTTTGTTTTCCCTTTGAATATCTTTAGTCATCTTGCATACATCTTCAATATTTCCATTTATAATTTAGTGAATCCTCGTGGTCGCCAAATTTTTTGACAAAGAAATCCAATACCTCTTTGATTGAAGGATCTTTCTTAACCATAATATCCCTTGTGTTTGTAGCTACTAGTGATTCTTCTTCCCCCTCCGAATTTTCGCTCATGTCTGAGCACTTGTTGCAAACCCATTTTTCATCAGTTTGTTTGCTTTCGTAGGCACTAAATTCCTCACTGGTAAGGCCACTACAGCTTTTATGGTAATATTTGCCGCACTCTCCACTGCACATAATACAATATTGGGTCCTTGCAATAGCCTTGTTGCAGGTGGGACAAATCCAAGTAGTTTTCTTGTTAGTTTTCTTTCTGCTTGATCCCATAACGTTATTGGACGTACCGTATATATTTTTTTCATTGTAATACCATTTCAGGAAATATTTAGATCAATTGTTGAAGAGATGGAACTAAGCTGTGAACAAATATACAATGCTGATTAATCGGCAATTTTTTGGAGAACTCTCCCTGATACCACTTGGGTTCATCAAGACCAAACATCAGCACCAGGTCGCACAATATCAAAAAACCGTTTAACATTTATGCTGAGACGCAACGGGATCACATAAGTTACCACTGTATACAAAGCATCTACCAAAGGATGGATGACCAGACCACTATGGAAAGGAAAAAAAATTAACTAGGGTTAACAAGCTCCATAAAGCTCTGTTGTTGATAGACAAATGCATCATCACATCCATCTATGGAAGACATTAACACTGACCCACATTTCAGGATAATATTTTTGCCACCCACCAAATTGTACCGCAGTTGTCCAGCCAATGGATCAAAACTTAATTCAGAATATAAAGGTATCATATAGGAAACGCCTCTTAATCATATCATTTTGCATGAAGATGAAGATGTCCTAACCTTGTTGAAGCAGTGCAATTTAAAAGATGTAGTGAACAATCTTGATTAATCTTAGAGGACCATAACCTCAAAAAATATTAGAAGTTGGGCACCATTATGGCCTGAGATTATGGAATCAGAAGAATCAGATGACAAGGATAATCCACTCTCAGAGCTTGAAAAGAAACTTCGTTCAATAACTTAGGAAGATTAAAAACAAACACCGAATCCTCAATTGATCCAGAAAATACACACAACCGCAAAGTCTAGGGCAAAATCTCACAAATTTCTACGAACACCAAAAAGAACATCTTATCTACGTTTTGGTTGGTTTACGCTTACTTTGGACGTAGTTTTTGCTGCATATTTTGAAAGAAAAAAAATTAAACATTCTTGGTTTAGATTTATTGTTCGTTTTATGTCAAATACTTGAATGATAATGTTGTCAATCATGCAGCGAAGACATTTAACTCGTGAAGAAATTATTAGAGCCGTAGGTCTTTTGTACGGGGGGTATGAGACAAATTGATGTGTGGGAAATGTGTTCCACACAAAGCGTGATATCACGTCTTCACACACGATATCGAGAAGAAGGTGACGTGGCAGAAAGACACAGGGGACGTGGGCGTATTAAAACCCCTATACAAGATCGGTTTCTGCAACTTAACGCTCGAAGGAACCCCAATATTACAGCCCCAGAGCTGCAAATCATGGTGCAGCAAGTGCATGGCATCGAAATTTCTGATGATACTGTACGTCGACATTTACATGAAAATAACCTTCGCAGTCGACGCCCTTTGAGAGTTTAACCACTTTCGTGTGGCAATGGAGGTACTAGAGTTAATTGGGCACAGGAACATTTAATTTGGTAGAATGAAAATTGGGCTACAGTGCTTTTCACGGATGAGTCTCAATTTGGTATTCATCCTGATTCAAGAAGAATCCGCGTGTGGAGAGAGCGTATTGTAAATCGTCAGATGTACTCTAACAGAGGAGGGACAATAATGGTCTGGGGTGGAATCAGCATCGGTGGAAGAACTGACCTCATTTTGTTGGAGAACTTTTTAACTGGTAGGTCATATGTTGACCAGATACTCGGACTTTTATACATGCACGATAACGCCAGGCCACATATCGATGTCTTACCTTGGCCACCGCAGTCTCCAGACTTAAATCCCATTGAGCA
This sequence comes from Kuschelorhynchus macadamiae, assembly GCA_030620095.1. Lineage (NCBI taxonomy): Eukaryota > Metazoa > Arthropoda > Insecta > Coleoptera > Curculionidae > Kuschelorhynchus > Kuschelorhynchus macadamiae. The sequence continues at coordinate 403,034 of JAUTXW010002356.1, read as the reverse complement.
CATGTGGGATATGCTTCAACGAACGGTATTTCATATGGGAATGCCTAGAGATAACAGAAGGAATCTTATTTTGGCCCTACAGGGTGCTCATGGAATGAGATACCGCAGCCTGGCATCAATAACTTGATTTTGAACATGCCCAGACGATGCCGGGCAGTCGTGAATAATCGAGGTCATACGAGTTATTAGAAGAAATAAAAAAAATTTTCCTAGGTGATAAGTTAGTCGTTGTTTTCAGAAGTTCTGTATTTTTAAAAACCTTTTATGTTCTCGTATTTTGACCCACATAACACTAAAATAATAATAAAAAAAATTGAACAAATATAAGAGTCAATAGGGACAAATTTGTAAAATTTCCCTAGACTTTGCGTTTGTGTGTAGCTTGAACAGCGAGGACATTACTAAATGAGCTGTGGGAGAAGAGAGTTTCCCGTTGATTTAACTGAAGAAGAGCCTATTCAAAATGCAATAAAGAGCCACATTCAAAACAGAAAAATCTTCTGAATCAGAGGATGATGGAAATATAGAAAAGGTGACACATGCAAATGCTGTCAGCGCGTTTTCACTGACCATCAGGTGGGCTGAGGATAACAAGCTTCCCATTGAAGATTGTATTGCTCCTGAAAAGGCTTAAGAAAGAGCCGCTAATATACCTACATCAAAATTGGTTCAAACTAAACCTACATATTTTAAAAAAGTGTAAGATATGTATTATGTTAATTAATATAAGATGTATCTATATTTGTGTAAATATGTATGGTACATGTAATATATGTGCATACGCATGTGTATGTACCGTTGGCGACCGATAAATCCGTACGGATGAATTACCTTTCGCATTTGACAGTTATAACAGCATATGATGAAATGATTAATTATATCACTGGCCGACCCGATTTTTCTTACACAGGCCAGCTCATTATTTTCACAATGGAAATACCCTTCCAAGAATAAAAAAAATATTCGGATAGCCTAATTAGAACGTTTGATATTGGCAGGTAAACAATTTTATTGTGAGGCGGCTATAAAATGGGTCCATTTTACAACGGAAAAATTATCTAGACTGGGTTGTTTACAACATTAGACATAAAATAAACGTTAAACATCACTCTTCTGTTGAGTTTTGAATTCAGTGGTTCTCTCTGTATCGATAAGCAAGTGCATGTGAAGACGAGAATGTCGGGTCAAACTCCGAAGTTGCAAAATTTCTTCTGACAAATTTTGTTATATTTGTGGAGAATTTCTGGTGAAATCACAAGCCAGGTCATTTTCCGAAAATGTAAAAAAAGCCTACTTTTAATATGTTGGTGTGTTAATTGGGGATCAAGATAAGCGGTGGGCTCCCCATGTGTGCTGTGTTAGTTGTAGTGTATCATTGGTGCAGTGGATGAAGGGAAAGAGAAAAAGTATGCCTTTTGCAGTTCCAATGGTATGGCGAGAACCCACCAATCATTCTGACGATTGTTATTTTTGCCTGACAAAGACTGAAGGTTATTCCAAAAAGGGAAAGCACAGTATAGAATATCCAAATTTGCAATCTGCCATACGACCTGTTCCTAATAATGCAAATTTGCCAGTGCCGATTGCGCCTTTAAGTTGGCAAGCTATTGATTTGGGAGATAATGGAGATAACGCATCATCTGGCAGCTCAGAAGAGCAGTGCACCGATCCCACTTTTACCACAGCTCCCAATTCCGGCGAGCCACATTTGATTGGCCAAAGTGAATTAAATGATTTAGTACGTGATTTGGGGTTATCCAAGCAACAGTCAAAACTTCTGGGTTCCCGTCTTAAGGAATGGAACCTATTGGCCAAAGAAACAAAAATTACGAATTCCAGAAAAAGAAATTTTATGTTTTCTGAATTCTACAGTATGGAAAATTCGTTGTGTGCGTGTACTGATATAGACAGTTTAATGCAGGAACTTGATATTGAACATTCTCCCCGTGAGTGGCGCTTATTCATAGACTCATCTGAATATAGCTTAAAAGCTGTGTTGCATAATGGAAATTTAAAACCCTCTATATCAGTTGCACATTCGGGTGCAATGAAAGAAAATTATGAAAATATGCGCACGATTTTGGATAAAATAAACTACAATAGGTATAAATGGCAGATATGTGGGGACTTAAAAGTTATAGCGATTTTAGTGGGACTTCAGGGGGATTTACAAAATATTGCTGTTTTCTTGTTTATGGGACAGTCGTGGAATAAATCAGCATTATGTAATAAAAATTTGGCCAGAAAGACGCGAATTTCAACCGGGATCTCAAAATGACACATTCATACCTCTTGTTGATCCCAAAAATGTCCTTTTGCCTCCTCTTCACATTAAACTTGGGCTGATGAAAAACTTTGTGAAGGCTTTGAATAAAGATGGTGATGGATTTAAATACCTACAAGTCTTTCCCCAGTTAAGTGATGCCAAATTAAAAGAAGTCATTTTTATTGGGCCACAAATCAGAAAATTGCTGAATGATGTCAATTTTACGGAAAAACTTACCAGGCAGGAAAGCATGGAATTCATTTGTTAATGTAGTAAGAGGATTTTCAGGCAACAATATGGTTGAAAATTATGAACAATTAGTTAATGAACTCTTAGATGCCTATAAAGCGCTTGGTGCCAGAATGTCATTAAAAATTCACTTCCTCCATTCCCATCTGTCATTTTTTCCTAAAAATTTGGGAGCTGTTAGTGACGAGCAGGGTGAAAGGTTTCTTCAAAATATCAGAACAATGGAAATTCGGTACCAAGGACGATGGGATCCGGCCATGATGGGTGACTACTGTTGGTTTTTGAAAAGAGAAGATAGAACACCGTATAAACGGAAAAAATAAAAGTTTAATTAGTGTTTTAAGTTAATACGGAAAAAATAAAAGTTTAATTAGTGTTTTAAGTTAATATTTTTCTCGTTTGCTTTTCTCTTAGATGTATGGTATGTTTAATAGGCGAAAACTGTAAACATAGTGAATAAACAGGATTCAGAATTTTCTGAAATAATTTTTTCTATAGATATTAATTATCATAACATTCGATATGGTTCTACAACTCTAACAAGAAAACCCTACGTGCTACAACTTTCCATTTGTCATTTTTGTATTTGGATAGGTCCATTCTATTAGATTATGCTATTCTGATTTGTGTTACAACAAAAACATTTTTTTTTGTCGGCCAGTAATTATTGACGTTTATTGATTTTTGATGTCAGTCTTCCTTTGTCAAGGGTAAAATAATAGCACAAAATAAGCCACATCATCCCGCTCTTTTAATAAAGATTTTGTGTGATTCTTGTACTTTGTTAGAATATGAAAATGTTATATACAACTTTAAGAAAACTAATTTTAACGATCAATGTGCGATGTCTGAAACTGGATGGAATTTTATACTAAGTTCTCCTGATTTGGAATTTAACAACAAAAATTTTTATGCAGTCCTGAACACATATTTTGATATGTATGTCACTAAAATTAAATTTACGAGTAAATATACTTTTCCAATCTGGTTCGATTATGAGCTTAAACACAATATTTTTCTTAAAAAATAAGCTCACAAGAAATATAAATTAACAAAATGTGAACATGATTATGATGTGTTTAGGTCACTCAGAAGTCTTTGTAAACAACAGTCGGAGACTTGTTATAAAATATATATACAAGAAACAGAGGACAAAGTGTACAATGACCCTCAGAATTTCTGGAAATACATTCAGAATAAAACCAGAAATAGAGATATTCCTTTGCTCATGACATTAAATAATCAGGTTGCCTCGGATGGAAATTCTATTGCGAATTTATTTGCAAAACATTTTAAATCTATTTACACCTCATCAGAAACACCTAATTTGCACTTTTATGATACTCCCATATCTGTACCCTTAATAATGTCATTTCATGTAAATCATTTTGAAATATATGAAAAATTGTGCCAGCTCAACATAAATAAGAGTTCGGGCCCAGACGGCATACCACCATATTTCTTACGGGAATATGCACTATTTTTATGTGAACCATTATAGCTCTTGATTAATCAATCGCTATCAACAGGAATTTTTCCCGAAACATGGAAAACCACTTATGTAACGCCTATATTTAAAAATTCAGGTAACAGGGAAGAGGTCTCAAATTATCGACCAGTTGCCATTATGTCTCAATCAGTCTCAACAACTAAACAACATGGTTTTATTAGCGGGAGGTCCATCAGTACTAACTTGTTGGTTTACGAGAACACTTTGTTGAAGGCTTTGGAGGAGGGCTACACTGTCGATTCGGTATACACAGACTTCTCTAAGACCTTTGACAGAGTTAATCTTGACATTTTATTTGAAAAACTAAAATATAACGGTCTTGATGGGAGATTTTTGAATTGGGTAATGTCCTACTTGTCTGGACGAAGGCAAATTGTAAAAGTTAACAATAGCTATTTTTCAGAGCCTTTTATGGTTACTTCAGGCGTTCCACAAGGTGCACACCTAGCTCCACTTATGTTTTCTTTTTCATAGGCGATGTCACCAATTGTTTTATGTATTGTAAATTGTATATGCCGATGATTTAAACATATTTAGAATTATCAACAGCAATCAAGCGGCAATTGAAATGCAGGGAGATCTTGACAGGTTTGGTGCGATCGTAACATGATGTCACTGAACACAAAAAAATGTAAGTACATGCAATTTTCAAAGTGTATGAATACGCCCATGAATCAGTACTTCTTAAATGGTGAACCAATAGAAAGGGTTGACTTGGTGAGGGACTTGGCTATTTGTTTTGACAGTAAGTTGACATTTGTCGAACACATTCAAATATGTTGTAATAAAGCATTGAAATTGCATATCAGCATAGTGCGACCTCATCTTGAAAATTGTAGTGTCGTATGGTCACCTTTTTTTGAATGTCCTAGTCAAGCGATCGAAAAAGTCCAAAACAAATTCCTTCGTTATATTTATTTATTTATTTATTATTAATTTGTCATACATTATTCTTAATGAACATCGACATTGTCAATCCTATATTAAAACTATTCAATTAAAAAAAGGACAGTAACAACTTATAAACTAACACAAAAAATTTGTAACTAATTTACATAAAATTCGTTATAAAAGCTATACTAGAATTACAGTTAAAAAAAACTTATGAACTAACACAAGCCATTTGAACTAATCTACATAAAATTCATTAAGTGAATAATATTCTTTTTCCAGTAGAAACTTTTTTAGGGCTGACTTAAACCTAACATTACCCTGAACTTCTTTAATTTCTGCTGGTAATGCATTATAGACCCTAATACAAGACATCAAAGGTCCCTTATTAAACAATGCTGTACGATGAGCTGGTACACTAAGATCATTCCTTCCCCTAGTGTTTAAATTATTAGAATAGAAGCCATTAGTGGTGAACAATTCTAGATTATTTCTGGTAAATACAGCACAATTGTAGATATACAAACAGGGGACTGTTAAAATTTCGAGCGTTTTAAAAACTCCTCGACAACTTTGGCGATATTGCAAACCCATAATTGCCCTTATGATTCTTTTTTGCGCTATAAAAACTCTAGATGAATGGGCCACAGAGGACATATACCAGAACATCACACTATACGCAATAACTGACTGAACAGAGGCAAAGTAAAAAACACGAATACTATTCACATTTACATGGTTTGTTAGGTAACGAATCACATAGCAGGCCACACTTAGTTTTGACAGAATCGAATTCACCTCATTTGTCCAAACCAAATCTCCATCCAAAAATACACCCAGAAACTTCGCTGAGCTCACCTGTTGAAGACTCTTATGTTGTACTCTCACATACAAAGATTCAGAGACAGTGTTATGCCTGAACAAAATTACTGATGTCTTGGATGTATTTACGGTGAGGTTATTATTTTGACACCAATCATACACCGTCTGAGCAATGTCTGATGCTTTCGGGGACAGTGAAGTAATTGCAGGGGCAGACACAATACATGAGGTATCATCTGCAAATTGTATGAGGGAACTTATATTTATCTTTAAGTGCATGTCGTTGGAAAATATAAGAAACAAAATGGGACCCAGGATTGAACCCTGTGGGACCCCCCTGCTCATTCTAACTGACTCAGATAGGGAATTCATCCCATTAGTTGGTGAAGTAATGGAAATTTTAAAAGATCTATCAGTTAAGTATGACTTAATTAATTCATTGGCAGGCCCACGCACCCCAAGGCATTCTAGTTTATAGAGCAACAGTTCGTGGTCAATAAGATCGAAGGCCTTACTAAGATCAAAGCAGATGGCTGACACCTTTTCACCGCGGTCCAAGGCCCCAATGGTGGAATTTAAAGCCTGAGAAATGGCTGTAACAGTAGACTTTTTTGGTAAAAAGCCATGTTGCCCTATATAGAACAGATCAAACCTCAGAAAATAGTTTAACAATCTCAAATATATCACCCTTTCAAATACTTTAGAAAAAATTGGCAGCAACGAAACTGGTCGATAGTTGTTTATGTCCTGCTGATCTCCTTTTTTGTAAATGGGTACTATTTTGGCCATCTTGAGGAGGTCTGGAAATTCGCCCTTAACAAAGCTGTTGTTGATTATGTTAGCCAAAGGAAAGCAAACCGAATCTGCAACCTCTTTTACAACCACAGCTTTCAAGCTTAAAATACCATCTGAAGAGGTGGACTATAACAATATTCGTTCGTTGCTGGAAATTGAGAATCTCAGTTGCAGCAGGATAAAGTCAGATGCAATCTTTGTTTTCAAAATTATTAATAACTTGGTGTCATGTCCCGAAATTTTAACAAATTTAAACTTTTACGTACCACCAAGGTTATTGAGACGGTCCAATATGTTTGAACTTGAACAACACAGAACACTGTACGGTCAAAATAATTCAACAAACAGAATGATGCGAAATGCAAACTTGATGGATGTTGACTTTTATAATATATCACTCCCTCAATTTAAAAGGGCAATTGCAAGACTGATTTCTTCACCAGTTTTTGATGTCGCGCATTGGCTAGTCAGTATTACTTTTGAATTAATTTTCTTTCCTTTTAAAATTCTGTTTGTTATGATATGTATGTGTGTAATATATTTAAATTATATTGTTTTAAGTAATTGTCATGGGTAAGTCCCGTTAATAAACAAACAAACAAACAAACAAACATTTAAGTATTGCTATAAAAACTGCCATAATTAGACTAATAGAATAAGACTGGTGTCCACTTATTTTGGTGCAGCTAAGATCACTGTTTAGGGAATCATATCAATCGTAAAGAAGTGACGTGACGAACATACCTTGAAAAGATCGGCGAAAGACAAAATCCATTTGAAACGGCTGTAAGGACGTGAATATATAATACAATGTTTTTGGGAAAAGGTGATATTTTTTGACGAAAAACTCTTTCAGTCTGCTTGTAATTGGTAAATTCGCGTCTACCGACCTCCAAACTCTCGGTACGATCCAAATTACACTTAAAACAAGCAAATTAGCGGCCGTTCTTCAAACAGGTTTTTTTTATTTCCCCAAAAGTTGAAATCGTAAGCTAATTTTGGTATTAGTAAATTTAATATATGTCTTTGAAAGTAACATAATTTAGAACAAATCCTTCAGTCAAATCTTAATATACCTTTAAAACCACTCAATCCGTATGGTTGTAACCTAGGCAACAGGTAAAAATAAGTCATATTACCAAAATATCATAAAATGGGGTTATACTCATTTGACACACCATACGGATTCATCTGACGATAACTGTACATATTTTTGAGTTGTTTTCATTTAAAAAATAAATAAAATAAACACGCCATTAATCCGGACGCCTCCATAGTCCGGGCATACGCCGGAACGACATCTGCGATTCTTAAATGAACTAACTTAACTTGACCTGTATAAATAAATAGGCCAATGTCATACATACCTAAAATACTCCAACACGGTTGCACCACTATCCAGTTTTTCTTGACGAGCCGAGCGAGCTAACTCATTCACCCTGTATATTACTTTCGAGACATTAGGTACTTGATAAGACACCTTTAAGTTCTCAATGTAGGTGTTCAGGGTTTTAAAATCTCTGTTATCAAGCCTAGTTAAGTCATCGATGGTATGTCGTCTTCTGTTATCGTACGAATCGAGAATTTCCAAAAATACGTCTAAAACGTTAAGGTTTTTAGGAAACGCCTTGTGAGACAAATGGACGTTTAGCAATGGCCGACCTCCCATCACCACGGACTGATAGAAACCATAGTACATTTCCATCCCTAAAAAATGCCATAATAAATGTAACTTTTATATTAAATTTAGAGCAACTGAAGAATATGCTATAAAATGTTAATAGTAAATGCTAAATAAAGTAATATTAAAAAATAAGGTGTTTAACATAACCTCAGTAAAAATGTCTTATTACTCCTACTGTCGAATCTACTGAATAAGAAATTTTGGCGAAAATGTAGGGTAAGTCATTCTGATTTAATGTTCTTAACAATTCAATTCTACGAGCAGTTTTAGATATACAAATATAATTGTTTCTCAGGGGCGTGCAGTCCATGGAAGCAAGGAAAGCAGTGCTTTCCCAAAAAAAAAATTACAAAACATCTTCTAAAATGTAATTTTTGAAATAGGAAACCATTAATTTAGTTTATATTAAAAATGCTAAAATATTATCTTAATTATCAAGCCCATAATAAATGCGGCCTTGACTCCGACCGAGCGACAATAGAAAATGGAATAGAACCTATGCGGGCCGCTAGCTTCTCTGCAGCTAAGTCCTATATGCTTGATTTCCTGTGAATCGAGCCACAGGTTATTGAACATTCCACTGGCTGGCGGAAGCTATCGTTGGAGTGGGTTCTTTGTTTGAACGGCTATCCGTGTGTTGTGTGATACGTACGTGTCGTCGTGCACGGTGCGATATGGAAGACAATAATACGGACGTGGATATGCAAATACCGTCAACTTCGGTTGTCGGTAATAACGTTGAAAATGTTGGAGAATTTAGTAAGAGTGTGTATGAATATGTGATGTGTGTCTTAATAATAAAGGGATTTTCAACATTAAACTTCGCTGATAAGCTTCAAACAATTTCCAAAGGAAGGGCAAAACCGACTATGAAAAATTTAATCACAAAAATGAAAAACTGTATTAGACATTTTTATCCGGAAAAACAATGCGAACAATTTAAATGGCTAACAGGGTGTCAAAATATAAGTAGGCTAACAGGGTGTGAAAATATAAGTAAATTATTTTGTTGGCCATGTTTACTTTTTGAAAATTAAAAAGGTCTCTGGAATAAAACTGGTTTTTCCGATTTAAACAATTTCCATAAAGCTGTAAAAAGACACATTATGTCCAAAGCGCATTTGCACGCCGTCATAAAAGAAAAAGTCTTCGGCAAAACCAGAATTGAACACGCCCTTAATAAACAGTGGGAAATTAGTCACCGCCAACACAATGAACTAGTCGATAAAAATAGGTAGATATTAAGAAGAGTTATCGATGTTTGTTTTCTCGGACAGCACGAATTGGGATTTAGAGGTCATGACGAAACAAGGGTTTCTTCCAATAGAGGAAATTTTCAAGATTTACTTAGTTTAATGGCTAAATATGATGATTGCTTACAAAATCATTTAGAGCAGTCTAGCGTTTTTCGCGGAACGTCGAATTGAATCCAGAATGATTTAATTTCCGCTGCTGCAACCATTATTCTAAAAAGAATTTAGTAGGATATTGGCGAGGCGCGGTTCATTGCTATTGTTCTGGACGAAACAACTGATATCACTAATTTTAGCCAATTATCTATAGTAATACGCTACGTTAAAACAGAGGGAAGTATTCAAGAGTTATTTCTAGGTTTTAAGAATGTGTCCGAAAATCGTACAGTAGATGCATTATATACCGTAGTTTATAACATTACTAAAGAAATTAATGGAAAGAAAAAATTAGTTGCTCATGATGGAGCTGTAGTGATGGCACGACAATTAGGGGGTTGGCAAGCTAAAGTTCGAGAAACTTTTTCAAGTGCTGTGTTTGTCCATTGTTTTGCTCATAAATTAAATTTAGTTTTATCCCAGTCCATCAATCACATTAAAGAGTGTAAAGTATTTTTTTATTAAGTGGCATGGCTGATTTTTTTTCCAAGTCAACAAAACGTACACAAGCTTTGGACTCCATTGTCCACAAACGATTGCCCAAAGTAGCTCCTACTAGGTGGAACTATAATGGAAGACTTGTGTTAACAGTATCTGAAAATCGTGAATCACTGATTAAACTATTTGAGAATATAACAGAAAATAATGAAACGTGGGACTCAGAAGCAATAAATAGTTCGAGGGGGTTTTTGGACTGTTTGAAACGACACTTTAATTTTTATTATTTGTTGAACTTATTTTCAGAAATATTTCCATTCTTGGACAATGTTTTTAATATATTACAAACTAAAACAAATGATATTGCTTTTTGCCTAAAAAAGTGGATACTTTTAAGTCCATGTTAAGCCAAAAAATAGATGACTTTGACCTATTTTGGGAGAAAACGATGACGTTAAATGTAGAGCCACAAGCCAAGCGTCTTCGAACAGACAAGGTGGGAGATGTTCAAACATCATACAGACGACTCTTATGAAATAATCGATCAAATTCAGCAACAAATAAATGTGCGTGCAATTTTAACGAACGTGTTATTCAGCATTTTTCCAATTCTAAAGAACGAAGAGTAGACCTGAACTTCAAGAGAAATTAAAGCTCAATATAGAGATAAGATATTGATTGTTATTTTAAGTATGCTTATTTTTAAATTTGTTATTGACCTCCCAATATAATTCACTAGGAGCCGCCACTGTTTGATAATGAAATGTCGCTATGTCAAATCAATTAAACAATCATAATAAACCGGCCAACACGCGAATTCATACACCAATTTTGAAAATTAATACGTCTTGGCGGTCATGATACTCATATGCCCAACAATATTTTTTTCAATTCTTTTTTTTCCATTTTTAAGATATTGCCCTTGAAAAACATATATCTCTGGACATGTCCAGCTTCTACGATTTGTACAATGTGCGAAAGTCGTAAAATTTTCAATCTTTCTTAAACGCTCCTGGCCTGTATTAATCCTGGAACAAAACGATGTAAATAATACAATTTGACCAAGTCTGAGCCTGGATAAAGTATGAACCAAGGCAATAAAAACTACGCGCCAAATTTAGAACGCTAGGGTTAGTTAAAGAAACTCCCAAGATCCGGTAGGCCGAAAATGCAGGAGAATTATTGAGATTTTTTTGAAATGGTGCCAGATTGATAGCAAGCCCTAACTACTGAAACCATATTTGCTTTAGTAGCAAAAGCACACTTTTCTGAGTTGCCTTGTCAATACACAAAATTGCAGGTATTGCGAACATATATCAACATTCGGACTGCATTTTAGAGGATCATATATGTTCAATATTTTTGAAAAAGAAAAAAACTTGGAATGGGCCTTTTTTAAGTAAAGACGCTGCAAAATACAACCAGTCAACAGTATTATTTTGGTATGTCAGAGATTAATTAAATAAAATTAAATATTCAAGATGTACAGGTCGGCAAGGCCCTATAGAGTGGCCAGCACGGTCACCAGACCTTACATCTCTCGACTTTTTTTCTCTGAGGTTACAACAAAACGAAGGTGTTTAATATATTTGGTACAAAAAGGTGAAACATAAATTCACCTTACATAAAACTAACCTTCATTTAATTGATCGCCATTTGAAACGATTTAAAAAAAAACATAAAATAGCTCCCGATCGCCATGTTTGTTTCGAAAATAAAGTTTCACGTGTCACATATATCTCTCAAATTTTGGGACGATATTTTATTTTTATTTTTTTATCAAAAGTTGTAGGGGTGCGCCAGGACTTTTATTTAGTCCCTACTGCACGTATTTTGCAACTATATTCAGTAATATAAGGTAATTTATGTTTTATAATTTTATTGACATGTTTTTCTTATTATTGTAGAAAAAACAATAAAATTCGTTTATAGTCAAATGCAGTGTTATCGTGCGGGTCACACGATTTATCAACGACAAACTTTTTAAGTTTGTTTTTCTTTTATTACCTGTAATCATATCCTCCGCATAAAATTCGGAAGATGAATTAGACAGACCTGATATTTTCATATGAAAAAAGAGGATAAACATATAAATACCAGCAGTTGCAAAAATTTTTGTTTTAAGCGATGTCACTTCAAAGTCAGATTGACAAGTCAGTGACCAAATGAGTAAATGAGTAATAAAAACAATTTTTTTTACGAAATATTACGAAAATGAAAATTCACCGGCCAATCCAGGAGACAGTAGCAAAAGCTCTGGGAATCGGTACGTATTTTGCAAATAAGGACTGTGCAGAAAATTGTGTATGGAAAAAAGCATAATTTGCTACCGAAGAAGATTAAGATATGTACACGAAAAAAAGCCAAAGACAGAAAACTTAAATGACAATGTAAAAATGGATGTCATAATGGAATTTACGATTTATACACATCAAAAACCAATATAACCCCTCAAGTTTTAAAAGAAGCTTTAAAAAGTCGAGGCATATTGGAAATTGGACTAAAATCGTTGTCAAAATTAATAAAAATGTTGGGTTTTCGATATAAAAAGGACTGCAAGCGAAGATTTTTATACGAGTTGCCACATATAGCAAGTCAGCGTATCCAGTTTTTAAAATACACGGAAAATGTTAATTCAAAATTTAGAAAAGTGGTATTTTTAGACGAGACTTGGATATTTTCTAATGGAAGTGGTTCGAAATCTTGGCAGGACGAGCTGTAAAGTGTCAAGAGAAAAAAGGCATGTGGGACGGGAAAACGGTTCATCATTTTGCATGCAGGATCTTCAACAGGATTTCACCCAGGTGCAAGTTTACTGTCTTCTTCAACATCCAAAAGTATGGACTACCATAATAATGTGAACTGTGAACCGTTTGAAAAGTGGTTAAAAGAACAACTGATTTTAAATTTAGATGCTCAATCTTTAATCATTCTGGACAATGCATCTTATCATTCAAGAATCTTAAATAAACAACCTACTTCATCCTGGAAGAAAAGTGATATTTATGACTGGCTAATAAAACAAAAATAAAATCCTTTACCCAATATGCTGAAACTAGAACTTCTTTTAATGGCAAATACCATTGCCAATTATTTTCTTGGGAATATTGGTCTTGGAAAATTTGGTCTTTATTGAGCAATTGTGGCTCAAAATTCATATACATAAAAAAAAATATGTTCTTGGAGTCTTATATCGACCGCCAAATAGCAGTTTTGATTATTTTCTAAATAACTTCGAAAATAAACTAATTGATATTATATAGGACTACGATCACATAATCGGAATGGGCGATTTTAATATAAATTTTTTATCGGTAAATTGTCAAGTGCTTAATAATTTTGAAAGTCTTCTGGACACATTCAATTTGAAACAGATTATTAAGGAGCCTACACGTATTTCAAACAACAGTATATCTTTAATCGATATTATTTTCTCAAATTTAGAAACAAATAATACAAGCGTTGTTAATGCAAATATTGCTGATCATTTTGTCATTTCATGTAGCTTTCCTATTTACTCAAATTCTAAACATTGTAAAACCTATACTTATAGAGATTTTAGGGCTATGAACTTGGAGAGTTTTGAGCGTGATCTCGGGGCTATTCCTTGGGATACCGTGTATGCCATTACGGATATTGATCAGAAAGTAGAATTTTTGAGCGGTAATATGTTGCGTATTTTAAACTATCACGCCCCTACTAAAGTATCTCGAGGTAGAGGTAGGCATCCCTATTCCCCGTGGATAACGGAGAATGTCAGATACATGCAGAAAGTGAGAGACAGAGCATTGGCTAAATTTAAAAAAACCAAATCACAAGCACATTTCGAATACTACAAACAGTTAAGAAATCTCACTTCTTCTACTATTCGCCGAGAACAAAGTGCTTATTTGAGTCAGAAATTCAACAGAGGCACTCCTAAAGACAAATGGCAAGAGTTGAAAAGGCTTAACATTGTTGCTGATAAAATCGGGAATCTACCTGACCATCTAAAAAATGTTGAGGAATTAAATAGGTATTTTGTAACTTCCAATCTTAATAAGAGTAAACCTAAGCAGAAAATTCTACATTTTTACTTTGATAAGTTGAAAGCAGGAATTCACAGTACGTTTAAATTCTCACCTATATCTGACTTTGATCTTTACTATATAATTAAAAACATACACTCGAAAGCATTTGGAAGTGATGAACTTAATTTAACAATGATAATACTCTGCTGTCCTCTTATTGTCCCATATATTAGCCATATTATTAACGAGTGCATAGTGATGAACTATTTTCCTAAAAGCTGGAAACACGCCAGTGTCCTGCCTCTCCCAAAAGTTAATGAACCCATAGAATTCAATCATTTAAGATCCATAAGTATTTTACCCATTCTATCAAAGATCCTCGAAAAAGTTCTGGAAAAACAAATACGATTGCATTTGGAAAGGTTTCAGATTTTGCCTAAAAAACAGTCTAGCTTTAGACAGGGTTACTCTTGCGTAACTGCTCTTACTTCTGTAACTGACGACATTCTTCGTTCAATTGACCAGGTTGAGATGACTGCGCTTGCCCTGCTCGATTATTCAAAGGCCTTCGACCTACTAAATCATGAAATATTAATTTCAATTTTGCATTACATTGGCTTTGAGAGGTGTGCCTCTGATCTCATACACAGCTTTTTGAGTAATAGAATTCAACAGGTCAAGATTGATGGTAAAGTGTCCTCTAGCCTTGTGGTGTCGCAGGGTGTTCCACAGGGAAGTATCTTGGGTCCACTCCTATATACAATTTATACTTGTAGTTTTGATTCCTTTTTGGAGCACTGCGATTACCATATGTACGCTGACGACACACAACTTTATTTGTCATTTCAGGGTGATGACCCTACAGGAGCAGCCTTGAGGATTAATCAAGATCTGAACAACATACTTAAAGTATCCGAAGACCATTCATTAAAAATAAATTTAGACAAGATCTGTGCTGTACTTTTTGGAAGTCCTCATTCTAGAACAAATATTATAAATGACTTAAAATTGAGAGTGGGATTTTCTCAAATCAATTTTGCCGACAGCTGCAAAAATCTCGGGCTGACTATTGACAACAATCTTCGTTTTAAACAACATATTTCCAACATACTAAGAAAAGCATATTTCTCTTTAAAGCTCATTTATTCACAGAGGCACTACTTAAACTTTCAGACGAAAAAACAACTGTTTTGATTTTTGTGATGGGGTGTACGGTCCCTGCTTGGATTCGCTTGATAAAAAACGCATTCAAAAGGCTCAAAATTGCTGCCTCAGACTACTTTATGGCATTAAAAGACCTAACCCTATTACTCATAAACTTGCATGTGTCCAGTGGCTAAACATGGAAAGGAGAAGGGAATTACATTTCGCTTGTTTCTGCTTTAAACTATTAAAGTTTAAACGACCATCCTATCTACATGAGAGAATATCATATAGAACAGATATTCACAATTTGAATCTGCGTTTTAGAAATTCAATAGCTCTGCCGCGCTATAGAAAGACAATTTTTTGGCGGTCCTTCTCTTATTATATTGCAACCTGCAGGGAACTCGGAATATGTGATGTATCTGACTCTGTACAAAAATTCAAAAAGAATTATAAACAAAAATTATTTAATGAACAATGTAGGTGATTGCTGCTTAGGGAATGTGCTTTGTTTCCACACAAGTATGTATTTGTTCTTGTTACGATATTAAAATGTTTTTGTGCTAGATAATGAATAGTTATGAAATATATATTTTTTTTTGGTCTCTTTATTATAAACTCAGCTCTTGTGATGTATGAATATTCAACAAACTGCCCATGAGGAAGAATTGATGCCTCTCATCTATCATGGAGCATTTATTAACTCAACAATAATGTTTACTTTATAAGTGCAAAATGATTGTAAAATTTATTGTATTATTGTATTTTGGGTTAATAATAAATGTATTATTATTATTATTATTATATGGTTCAAATAGACGATTACGAGTTTATTACATAGACTTTATATTGTCTGTAGGACGTTTCGGTCGTGGGTACGGCCTTTTTCAACTGCGTTAAGCTAAAATTACATACAAACCAATATAAAAAAAAATAGAAACAAACAGTCATAACTTACCATAGACAAATAGTCAAACATTACAATATGACACATAACATATAGAGAAAAAATAGAACAAAATGGTCATTACATTTGAACACGTACAGGTTAAACAAAATAATTTACATATACAAAACAGTAAACGTATGCGTGTACGGGTGACAAAGAGTACTGAAACGAATTAAAAGTTGGTCCTTTCCACGGCAAATATTTATCTTAAGAATTTGGTTTTTTTGTTGGTCATTTATTGCTAGGCACAATTTGACTATATGTTACATTAGAATATTATAATATATTTTATTTAAATTAGCTATTTCGGACTTATTATTTATTGCGTTTGGATTTTTCTTTACGTAAATCATCTCAAAAAATTCACATTTCTTGTTGTGATGTTCTGTTTTTAAAATGTGGGTATTATTGAAATCGAAAGTATGATTTGTCTCATTTTCGTGTTTTTTTAGGGCGGTGGTATTTTTATGATCATATTTGTGCCCATTTAGTCTATTATGTAGGTACTGGCTTGTTTGTCCTTTGTATACAGAAGGGCATTTTTTGCAGGGTACTTGATAGATTACGTGTTTTTTTGTGTTTTTTGGAATTTCACTTTTTAATTTACTGAAACAATTATTAACCAAATTGTGTTTTCTAAAAAGTTTTTGAAAGTTTTCAGAGAGGTTGGGAATGTACGGAAGAGTTAAAAAATTATTTTTGTCATTTTGTTTAGGAGCATTTTAAGTTGGAGTACTTGCTTAGCTTTTTTTATGAAAGATTCCCGGTATTCGGGGCTACTCAATATAATAATAGCCAATATAGAGATAGGTATTAGCAATAAAAATTCCGACACGAAAGATCAAATAATTTTTTTAAACAGAAAAAAACAAGGGTTTCCTATACAAACAAATAGAAAATTTAATTTAAAATCCAAATTACGAAAGACAAAACAATTTTTAAAAGAACATCCAGAAATAAAAATTCTTCAACCAGATAAATCTAG
This sequence comes from Kuschelorhynchus macadamiae, assembly GCA_030620095.1. Classification (NCBI taxonomy): domain Eukaryota; kingdom Metazoa; phylum Arthropoda; class Insecta; order Coleoptera; family Curculionidae; genus Kuschelorhynchus; species Kuschelorhynchus macadamiae. The sequence goes on along the minus strand of JAUTXW010002356.1, from coordinate 385,880 downwards.
CAAAACTGTCATTATGAATGAAGCGGACTATGACAGTAAAATGAATACACTCCTTAATGATAATAATACTTACAAAATACTAGCCTCAGACCCTACAAACGTATACCAAAAAAATAATAATCAACTAATAAAAAAATGGGAAAACAAAAACTTTATATCTCCAAACACGGCCAAAAACTTATTAATTCAAAATTCTCTTCCACCTCAAATTTATGGTCTTCCCAAGTTACATAAACCTGGTATACCATTAAGACCGATTGTTTCTTGTATACAATCACCATTTAATAAGTTTTTAAAAAATATTCTGTCAAATGTTGCACACAAAAATGAGTATTATATAAAAGACTCGTGGAGTTTTAAAGAAAAAATCAGTAACATTCATATCCCGGAAAACAAACAAACCAAACATTCCAATTAATGTCGCTTTAAATATAATCACAAAAAAATGGGAAAAAATAAAAAAATATACCGATATTCCCTTAAAGGATTTCTTAGAAGCTGTTGAACTAACTCTTACATCAACTTATTTTAAATATAAAGACTCTTATTACAAACAGATTGATGGTTGCGCAATGGGTGCCTCGATTTCTAGCCCAGCTTGTACTGGAAGATCTAAAATGCAGCATTATACCCACATCAGATTTTCGTTTACTATTTTTTTACAGATACTTGGGTGATTGTGTAACTTGCATTCCACAAAATCGTGAATAATACGTATTGGAAAAATTTAACAACTACCACGAAAAGCTAAAATTTACCATAGAAATCGGAACTAACAATAAAATTAATTTCCTGGACATGACCTTGCACAATTGCAGCAACACAATAAAGACTGAGTGGTACACAAAACCAACATGGTCGGGACGGTACCTAAATTATAATTCACAGCATCATATTTCCCAAAAAAAAGCTGTCATACTTGGACTGGCTGATCGAGCCATTAAATTGGGTAGCCCCGAATACTGGAAATCTTCCATAAAAAAAGCTAAGCAAGTACTCCAATTTAACTCCTATCCCTTTAAAATGATAAACCCGATTTTTAGAAATAGAATGGAAAATTTTAAGAAATCCAGTGAAAACATTTTACAAAAAGAATAAAGCCAATAACTTTTTAACTCTTCCGTACATTTTTAGAAAACATGACATAAAGGTTAGCCATAAGGCCATCAATTTGGTTAATAATTGTTTCAGTAAATTAAAAAGTGAAATTCCAAAAAACAAAAAAACACATGTAGTCTATCAAGTACCCTGCAAAGAATGCCCCTCAGTATACGTAGGACAAACAAGCCAGTACCTACATAATAGACTAAATGGGCACAAATATGATCATAAAAATACCACCGCCCTAAAAAAACACGAAAATGAGACAAATCATACTTTCGATTTCAATAATACCCAAATTTTAAAAACAGAACATCACCATAAGAAACGTGAATTTTTTGAGATGATTTACATAAAGAAAAATCCAAACGTAATAAATAATAAGTCCGAAATAGTTCATTTACATAAAATATATCATAATATTCTAATGTAACATATATAGTCAAATTGTGCCTAGCAATAAATGACCAACAAAAAAAAACAAATTCTTAAGATAAATATTTGCCGTGGAAAGAAGGAACAACTTTTAATTCGTTTCAGTACTCTTTGTCACCCGTACACGCATACGTTTACTGTTTTGTATATGTAAATTATTTTGTTTAACCTGTACGTGTTCAAATGTAGTGACCATTTTGTTCTATTTTTTCTCTATATGTTATGTGTCATATTGTAATGTTTGATTATTTGTCTATGGTAAGTTATGACTGTTTGTTTCTATTTTTTTTTATATTGGTTTGTATGTAATTTTAGTTTAACGCAGTTGAAAAAGGCCGTACCCACGACCGAAACGTCCTGCAGACAATATAAAGTCTATGTAATAAACTCGTAATTGTCTATTTGAACCATATTCCCAAGACAATAACCCTACAATATACAAACCAATGACGTCAAAAAGAAATAGACCCCGCATTTCATTCATAAAAATGAAATAAATAGAATCAAACATCTGTTGTTGTGTATGAGTGGAAAAAAGACGGACTGATCGCATAAAGAATAGTTTGCGGTGAAAATTGCAACGCTGTCAGATATCTTCGCGAGGCTTACCAGTGGCGTAGCTATTTTTGAGATAATCTATTATTTGCTATATTTTTTGAGCCCAAATATTATTATGGTAGATACGACAGTTTTTTTGTTCTAAGATGAACAGGAACGACTTCACTTTGCAAAAGTGAGAGTTTTAATAATAACTTGAAAACAACTAATTTAGATATTATGTCGTGGAAAAGTTTGCACTAAATGGGAAACTTTTTTATTATCAATTTCTCGAAAAACTTTCTTCTTGATAAAACTTGTGTGTTTGTCGAAAAAACAGTTTTCACAATATTCAACTTTAAATCAGATATACAGGGCATTCAAAAAATACGAAAAAGTGTATTTCAAAAATTAAAATTTTTGTGACTGTTGCGGCCGTAAAAAATCGTAAATAAAGGTTTAGTATTAGTTATGTCATATTAGTAATAGCTAAGGAAAGATTTAAATAGAAAAATGTTTTTTGCTGTTTGACCTTAAATATCTCCATAACTACAATATAAAAAATTTTACTCAGTTTATATTTACGATTTTTTATGGCCCTTAAAACTACCGTCAGAAAAATTTTATTTTTTTGAAATTGTTAGTGAAATCCAGGTTTTTGAACATTCTGATCTAAAGTTTATTACTATAAAAAAAAATTTTTTTTAACCACCAACTTTTATCAAGAAATCAATAATAAAAAAAGTAAATAAATGCATTAAAATGCAAGATGTTTAAAAATAAAATCATCGAAACTTTTTGGTGATTCTGAAGCACCCTGTATAATATTTCACACTATATTTGAAACTTAATTTTTTTTATAAAAATTTAAATAACAAGATTGAAAGTGCACTTTATAAATTTTCACCCGGACACGTGGTTTATAAAAATAAAACAAAGTTTAAAAGTTTGGTATAATTTATTTATAAACGGTTTGATATAATAACAAACAACTATTATTATCGACAAAACAAAAGTAACAGCATATTAATTTAATATTTCATTATTTATATAATATTTAAACTCGTCTATTACATATTTAAAGATTCAGTGACAATTTTCAAAATCGGAAATTTAGAGGAAATTTTATATAGCTTTATATATATATATATATATATATATATATATATATATATATATATATATATATATATATATATATATATATATATATATATATATATATATATATATATATATATATATATATATATATATATATATATATATATATATATATATATATATATACAAGGATCATTTTCTTG